>CM035196.1:20997996-21005496 GCA_020233015.1 Callinectes sapidus
TCTCTCTCTCTCTCTCTCTCTCTCTCTCTCTCTCTCTCTCTCTCTCTCTCTGTGTGTGTGTGTGTGTGTGTGTGTGTGTGTGTGTGTGTGTGTGTAATTAGATATCATACTGAGCTGAATTATAGAGGTGAATAACGTAAGTATGTAGATTTATGAGAATATATACTAATATATTATACCTTACCTTCGTTATACATAGTTATTTCTTCCTTCTTTCCTTCCTTCCTTGCCCCGCCCAGCCCTGCTCTACACTGCCCCTTCCCGGCCGGCCCCCTCTGGTCTACTTCTCCCTCTTCCCCTGTCTGTTCTATCCCTGTCCTCCCCACATAGCTCATGGAAGCCCCTCAAAGTTTGCAAAGTCCGGAAATACACACAGAACCTCAAGTACACACACACACACACACACGCACACACGCACACACACACACACACACACAAACACACGCACTATGAGTTCGGCTCGAATCCTGTATAATACGACTAGGTAAATACACACACAGATAGACAGACAGACAGATAGATAGATAGATAGATAGGTAGATAGATAGATAGATAGATATTGACTACAACGAAATATTAAATAAGGTCCGTCACAAATATTTCCTTTAGAATTTGCGTATGAATGACAAGAAATTATACAACATAACACACATATCGTATAAAACGCCTGAAGCAGATCAATCCATTTTACACACACACACACACACACACACACACACACACACACACACACACACACACACACACACACACACACACACACACACACACACACACACACACACACACACACACACACACGCTGAATAAATCAAAACTACTACTACGAGACATCCCAGAGTGGCACATATAGGTTTTGGTATTCTTTATGTAGTCACAAAAACGTCACTGTTAAATTCGTCCTTGCCAATCTTTTCATTATAACCACATCACCACTACCTCTGTCAATAGCAACTCACTATACGTCTCTCATCGCATTAGATTTGTGTTCTAAGTGTCACTATTACCATGTTACTATCACTGTAAGTCTGAGCTCACAATAACTCGTCATTATATCCATGTTATATCTTGCTTTGTTCACCACACGTAACTGTGACATTGTTAGTTACTATAAGTTTTTACTATAACTATAACTTCTGTTACTATAACATCATCATCACTATGTGTCGTCAAATGTTCAAAGTGTTTTAAAGTATCACTGTAACCTTTATCACTAAAATATTGCACTATCACTGCTACTCCTACTACTACAGCTATTAGTACATACTACTACTAATGCTACTACTACTACTACTACTACTACTACTACTACTACTACTACTACTACTACTACCAAGTACTACTACTACTACTACTACTACTACTACTACTACTACTACTACTACTACTACTACTACTACTACCAAGTACTACTAGTACTACTACTACTACTACTACTACTACTAATAATAATAATAATAATAATAATAATAATAATAATAATAATAATGATAATAATAGACGTAATACTAAAGATACCGTTGTATATCATCAGTTTCCTAGTGACATTTGTGGTGACATCTGACATTAAAACAAATAAAAGAGAAAGAAAGAAAGAAAAGAAAAGAAAAAAAGAAAAAGAAATATATGTATGGAAAAAAAAAGAATGAATGTATAATCCACATAAAAAAAAAAAAAAACAGTTGAGAGGGAGAAAAACAAATGAATAAACATGACAACTTTGAAAGCATCCAGTATGAATGACCATTACATGCATTGCTTTACTTGTGTAGAATATAATAACAGGTACAATGAGAACACGTGGCATCATCATCGTCATCATCAATAGTGCCAGTGGTAGAGTGCATTAAGTATTTATCTATTTTATTTATCTATCCGTTTATTTATCTACTGATTATTTATTCATGTTTTTTTTTAGTGTTGAGGTAAAAATACATGAATAAAAAATGGAAAAAAAGACGAGGAAGAATAAAAAAGCTACTTAATTTGTCGCTTCCACAAAAACTCAGAGATTTACAGCACTTGCCCATAAAAGAGAGAAAAAAATAAACGACTAGAAGCATGAGGACACCAAATTAATTCTAGTAGTGACAAGTGTAGCGGTGGACCCATGGGAGGACTGGCAAATTACTGGGCTTTTTTCACTATCTTTGTTGTTCTCTGCCAGCTTCCCCCTCTTACACAGAAAAGTACAGGTGACAGATTCTGAAGCAACAAGCAAGCTGAAACATTAATTAAAAAAAGGCTCCAAAACACTCCCATACGAAATAAGTAGTAAATGAATTCGTATGTAAATATATATCTAATAATCATGTAAGTATCTCGTTTAGGTCCGCATTCAGAAACGCTTAACTCTCTCACCATGATTATTTTCAAAGGCCACAGAAATTATTAGCGGGTTTTCAAGTGTTTTTCCAGTTAATTATGTAGAAATGTCGTCAGTTTGCCTCTAGAACCGTGAAAACACATTAAAAAAAACTCGTGTAAAGTCAAATAAAGAGTTTCGAAATAATGAGGTTGAAGCACATGTGTTTGAAAATGATAGCCTTAATAAAAATTGTTTGCTTGGAGACGTATGAGAAAAAATAGAAAAAATTGAAGATCAATTTTGTCTTTCACAAGTCTAAAGGTACCAATATGTTGAGTTCTTAACCTATTCAGTACTTAGAAACATTTTTACCATGGGTTTCCGATGTGATTAGGCGATTTTATTGGCATTAGCAAGCGTGTATTGAGGTCACAAGATTAATGGCCAGAGCCTGTACTATCTTAATCTCCACATGAGTTTCTTAAGCTGTATAAAATCGACAAATAATAAACAGAGGAAAATTTAATATGGAAATGCTTCCCAGTAATGAAAATCTTAAGGTGTCACTCTGCTGGGATTTCATTTCCACTATATGCTTAATGTTTTTTCCTCAATTCTTAGTCTAATTATCTTACCATATTAGTTCTTGATCTTTTTATGAATTTTCTTTTTCTTTTAACACTCTTACTGCTGTTATGTTCGCATTCTTAAATATTTTATCCTGGCATCATTATTTTGAAAGGCCATGGAGCTTATCATATGTGCTCTAACTGATGTTTTTCCTCCTGATGATGTACAGTTCTCGTTACACTTTCATTAGTCGTAAAAACTTCCTTAGAAACCCTTATTACATTCACTAAACCCTCCTGAATGCAAAAGGAAGCGCTAAATACAAGAGATAAGGAACAGTCTATAAAAAGTCTATTAATTTCGTATTCTGTGATCTGCCAAAGACTTGTACCCTTAGTTAAAAAAAACTATATTCTTTCACCTGGGCTATTTTCAAAGGCCACTAAGACCATTAAATATATTTGCATGGGTGATGCATAGGTGATTCTTAATGGTGATGCAAACTCCTTGTTAACTAATAACTGGAATGAAAAATCTCTTAAAAAAGCATAATTTCACCAGACTACTAAATAATAAATAAAAGACTATGGGAAGCTTAGGGACGACGTTTAAGGTTTATAAGACACAAATCTTTAGCCTGAAGAGGAAACCAAAACATCGAGATAATTCGTGATTGTACTGAACATAGCTCTTGATAACCCAATTCTCTGCACGGAACTCACGTAAACATTAAATAAGAAAAGCTGCAGGAATCCACCAAGCTTTCACATGATAATCCCTGCATAACACACAGACATAACTTGCTAGACTCACTTCTCTACTTAATTTTTTCCTTATACATCCACTTTCTTTATTGTATTAGGGCTAGGACGGTGCCTCCTGATTTCAGAAAGACTTGTTCTTGTCATTTGGGAACCGCTACCCCGAGTGGATGCCTTTTCTTCCCTTGCACTCTATCCATAAACATATTCAATAGTCTCGATCTCGGTCAATACTGAACCAGAACCCAATCAAACACAGGCGTGGCGTAAGCACACCTTCCTACATCCAGCTATCAAAGTCGCCTAATACTCTAGATCTCGGTCAATACTGAACCAGAACTCAGCCAAACACAGGCATAAGCATAAGCACACCTTCCTATATCCAGGTATCAAACTTGTGTAATATTCTCGATCTGGGTCAATACACAGTGAGCATTCAATGAAGCGCAGGTGTCACGTGTGCAGGACTGAGTCAAGGCATGCCCGGTATTCGAGCTCCTCTGTCCAGGCGACATTCCTGTGCTTGACCATGTTATATCTGCAGTGCTCCTGAGTCTAAAACAGTGCCGAGCTTCCCACGCCACCAAGACGGTCCATAATGTAATCCATGAGTTATTTTGGGACTTTTATCTTTTATTCATGATTTTTTTTATGAGTAGCACCTTCAGTGGGTCTTTTTTTCATTATATGTTACCCTTTACCAAGACATCTTCGTATGTAAAATAGTTAGATAAATAGAGATAGGTAAATAGATAGATGGATAGACATAAATAGATATAACGCATGAGTAAACAGTTCGATAGATGAATAACTAGATGGGTAGAAATATACATTAATAAATAACATGAAATAAAATATGATTCACTTTACAAAGGATTGATGCACCTTTATTGGTCTTTTTCCTTTTATTTTTTTATCATGTGTTTTGTCTTTGGCTTCAACTTTTCTTTCGTAAACAAATAAATAAATAAACAAACAAATGAATCAATAAAAACATGACAACCTCTACATTTTTCCAATATACCACTCAGTTGCCAGGAGGAGTAAGCCCGCACACCAGCACACACACACACACACACACACACACACACACACTTTCTCTACAATGTATTATTCAAATCTCCAATACACCCAACCCTAGAGAAAAGGCTAACACTTTATTTAAGAGGGAGGTTTCAAGACATTTGTCTCTGTGTTCTAGCTAATTCTTTGAAATTTTAAGGGAACTGGCAAGTAAGTGGATTTTATCTTCATAGTTTTTGTTGCCCTTGGCCAGCTTCCCTCTCTTACAAAAACCAAACAAAACAGATGCTAAAATACAACATACTTTCTCAAATCAACCTAAAATCCTATACGAGTATATCCCATCATCCACACATAGCAATACCCTCACCTTAGAAAATTTGGCCTCAAACACAAAGACACTACAAATACTAAGCCTAAATTGCCCTAACTCCCATAATCGAATACAGTGTTTCGATCCATAGGCAGCACTAGTACCGGCATCACACTCTCCTTCCAACCAGTCATGCATCGTAGACTTCCTTAATCCCTTACTAGTGAGACATATCTACCGCGACTTTTGGGTATGATTAGACTATTTTATTGACATTAGGAAGAGTTCATGGAAGTCAAAAGATTAACTCCTTTAATAATGGGACGCATTTTCATATCAATTTTGCTTTAGAAACTCATGTGGGGGATTGAAATAGTGCAGATTCTAGCCGTTAATCTTCTCACCTCCATTGACCCTACCTAATGTCAATGAAATCGTCTAATCACACCCTGAAAATACGACCCAGTACTGAAGGGTTTAATGGGCAGAGTCAGTACTATTCTAATTCCCACATGAGTTTCTGGAGCTGTATAGAATCGACAAATAATAAACAGAATAGATATGAAAAACGTCACAGTAGTGAAGGGGGTGAGGTTTTTATTAAGCTACACGCCAGTCATGTACCCTTGACAACCTATATGTGGATCGTATTGCGAAATCCTTTGCTCTCTCGCCACACAGATGAATGGTAAGATTTTCAAGAGTGTTTTTGTTGTTGTTGTTGTTGATAATGTAGAAATATTGTTAACATGTCACTAGAATCGTAAAAGCACTGTTACTGACCTGCGTATTTTATTTGTAGTGACACAAAAGTGATACAGAATAAGAGTCTCCATTTCACTCTGCACGCTAAACTTTCCAAACTACATAACTTTTGGAAAGCGGAAAATTGTCCTGTCTTTTTCCTCTCAAGTTTTTTTCTCGACTTTCCTCTTTGACACAGAGAGGAGAGAGAGAAAAAAAACCATGTACCCTGAACACTTTTTAACCTATTTTCCTTTATATTGCCCTCTTGACAAGTGAATAAAAACGACGAACGAGAAAAAAAGGAAAACTAATAGCGTCGCACAGTTTTCCACCCTATTTTTCCCTATCTCCTTCAGAGACAAACAAAGGAGAAGAAAGGAAACCACATCACCACATACTCCTCTCCCATATTTCTTTCCTTGACTTGCCTACACGACGCAAAACAACAAAATAACAAAAAAAATATCACGCTCTTCACACAAAAACATCCACCAGTAACCTCAATAACACACCATAGAACACAGACCTACATTCACACATCACAGCTGGCTGACACACAGAGGAGCGCAGCACAGCCAGATATTCAAATCACGGCTCTTATCAGTGGAAACCAACGGACGATTCTAACGGGAGATAAGCACTTCCTGTCGTTCAAGCGGATTACTCTCTGTCTACACTCCACTCACACCTCAATCCACACCCTCACCTCAAGGGCCGGGCAGATGCGTTCCAGGGGGTGTGTGGTGGCGTGGATGTCAGGTATATAGCAGGTTAGCAGGTTTAAGTTCTCGCTAGGTATGGTCGGCGCCCGGGTGAGTCTCGACACTGCTAGCTAGAGACGAGCAGGATGAAGCCGAGGTGTGCGTTGCGTCATCGCTCCGCCACCGCCTACGTCACAGCCAGACGATATACGGGTACATACATACACGCGCACACATGTACACGCACCTCACATACACACACACACACACACACACACACACACACACACACACACACACACACACCCTGTTCTTCGTTTTTCGAGTATTTCTTGGGTAATAATGGAATAAAAAAAAATTTAAAAAAATCGGCAGCGCGCAAAGTGACTGTCCGGCCGAGACCTTGTGTTCTCACGAGGGAGAAGAAGAAACCACAGAAGGAAACTTTTTCTTCTAGAAGTGTAAAGAAGCATATACTTGTACTTCCGGCAGCCAGTAAAGAGGGTGGCGGGGTGTGACGACCTCCGCGCGGGCTTCCTCACCTCCCCGTCCCTGCCGCCACATGCACACCTAACTCACATGTAACATATACTGTACATGCACACACGTACACACATATACATCTACATGACCGCAAATCTCAACACGAACAGCGACATGAAGGATTAACAAGACTGGGTCATTAACCTATTTCAGCACAAATCTCCACACGTGCTGATGTGACTACACTGATAATCACCTCCTGGCAAAATCAAGATACTGGAGTCAAGATACGAGACAAGAGGTGGGAATAGAGGCGTGGTGAGAGAGTGAGAGAGGCTGGGAGAGGGAAAGACAGACGAGAGGCAGCAGCAGCAGCAGCACGCGGCCCGCACCGGTCGATCAATGCAAGGGAGCACATGTGGCAGGGCCGGCCGCCACAGACCGGCACTTTCTACCGCCCTCACGCCCACACCACGCCCTTCATCGCGCCCACACTTACTCAGCGGCACTACTAGACCCTTAGGCCCTGATATCCCCAACACAGACACACACCTTCTCTTACATCCTTGGAAAAATGGAACCTTTTACTCACGA
>CM035196.1:21009676-21019676 GCA_020233015.1 Callinectes sapidus
TCCCTAACTCTAACTCTAACAACCTGTCAGGTCATGTTTCATGTCATTTAGGTTTTGTAAAAACAAACTTAAATATTAGCTGCTTCTGATGCTACCCTACCGCCCCCTACCGCCCCCTTTCGCCTCACCGCCCCCCAAGATCGTTTCACCGCCCCCCTTTGAGAACCACTGGATTAGATGATTTTATTGACATTAGGAAGGGTCCATGAAAGTCAGAATGTTAATGGTCAAAGTATGTACCGTTTTAATCCTTACACGAGTTTCTGAAACTTTATAAAATCGACAAATAATAAGTAAAATGGATATGCAAATGTGTCCCTGTACTGAAGGCGTTAATGCTACTCACTATAAACGTTCAGAGCATAATTCTAAAGGATAATGGTGATGGTAAAGGAGTGAAAGAGTACTAAATCCCCACAGGAGTTTTTGAAGCTTTATAAACTCGACAAACAATAAGTAGAATGGATATATAAATGTTTCACTGTGCTGAAGGCGTTAATATTATTTACTATGCACCTTCAGAGCATAATTTTAAAGGATGATGGTGATGATAAATATAAGAACATGAAGGAAATAACAAAAAGAAATCAGGCTTACATATTGCATTTCTTATATTAAACATACTTGTCCATTTTCATTTATCTTTACATATATATTTCTATTTCTGTTTTATTTCTTTGTTTATACATATTTTTTGAGCTCCTTACTGACGCAACACTAAGAACTTGATTACTGAGTGTATCACAAACACCTACCACTCCATTTACAAACTGGTTTTCTCCCTTTACAATTTCAAAGGCTAAATATCGAGGTCTTTATTTTTTTGTCCTTCCCTGACCGTGATTTTAATGTATGTCTCTCTTGATGACGTAGTTTGCCTGTCGTTATATCGTTGCTTCGTAAAGTCGAGCGGTGGTTGGTGAAGTGTAGTAGGAAGGACCATATTGCCATTGAAGGTTTGAATTAAATGAAGCTAATAAAAACAATAGGAGGAAAAGAACTCTAATGAGACGGCGCCGCTCAGAAGTGTTTGGCTGCAAAAACACACCGCAATTTCGCTTTCATGCCCACGAAGTTTACAAGGACAGAGAGAGAGAGAGAGAGAGAGAGAGAGAGAGAGAGAGAGAGAGAGAGAGAGATCTAAGCTGAATTGGGGGGGGGAGGGTAAAGTAGGTCTTGATAAAGGTCAGAGATTCCAGGTCTTTATATAATATCACTGTGTAGCAGGAAAATCCGCTTTCCAGTCTAGGAAAGACCGTGTGTGTTAAGAATGGTCATTAATTTTAAAGAGAGATAATTGGAAAGAGAGAGAGAGAGAGAGAGAGAGAGAGAGAGAGAGAGAGAGAGAGAGAGAGAGAGATGAAAGAAAAAAATAGATAAATAGATCAATAAAAAGATAGATAGGCAAATGAATAGATAGATAGATTGGCACAAAGATAAATAAAAATAAAGTAAGAAAGAATACCCATGCGTTTTCTTTCACTGAATTGATATGATTATATAACAATACGCTTAGATAAGTACGGTTACATAAGAGTACACACACACACACACACACACACACGGCTGAGTGCCAAACAGTGTCGTGTCGATACGCTCGTTGTGTGAGTCCATACGAGTTTCATAAACCACTGAACTACCACGTGTATAAGTGATGCTCAAAATTTTCTATTATAATTGCTTTATTTTCTTGTTTAAAAATTACGGAGAAACGTAGGAACACCCAATGATCTACTGGAGACCATACCACTGCGTTACCTTTCTGCCTTCAGGGAGGATCGAACTCCCGGCCTCTGGTTTACTAGACCAGCGCTCTAGCCACTGAGCTATGAAGGCTCTGACAAGAGAGTTCTTAACGGCGATGCAAATCGTCGCCTTAACCGCTGCTAAATGAGGCTGTTTTGCTGATTTATTCATATTCTTTGTACGTAGGAATGGTTTTGGCCGGCAGGAACAAAAACACAGCGGAAAAATAAAAATAATGAAATGTCCTATTAGAAATGCCAATTTCAATAGAATTTTCCAAAAAGAATATCCAGAGTTGAGTGGTGGCTTCAAAAGTTTCTCTTGTAGGAATGTCATGATGTTGTCATTACTTTTCTTTTTGTATTTCAATATGAGGCAGAAGCTTCATGGTGTCTGTAACGCTATTCGTATTTCATAACCACGTTGCGATGATGTTTACAAGTGGAGGGATTTCCCGAAAGTACTTGGATTCTCAAGAACACTTTTTACCGATAATTCAACAACGATGCCAGAATATAAGTAAGGAAGATGCAATCAGTTATTCATGTGAGCTTTGAACGAAGTGATAATGAAACCACATATTTAAATATACATAAGATTATAAACAGGTGCAATGTTGTCGTTTTCTACAGTTAGCCAAAGGTCATATTAATCTATCTGTGTATTTGAAAATAATTTTTCTTTATCTTTCATCAAATATTCAATGAGGCTTTAAATCCATGCTTTTTAATCCAATCTTGATTACTGAACCTGACGGTTTTGTTAACGCCAGTCATATTATATCCCTTGTACTATGTAACCACTTCAGTACTGGGACGCATTTCGCATTTATTTTGTTTATCATTTGTCGATTATATACAGCTTTAGAAACTCATGCAGCGATTCAAATAGTAGAGGCAAGCCATTAATCTTTTGACCTTCAAAGACCCTTTTTAATGTCTAATCACACCCAACCCCGTGGCAAAAATGTGTCCAACTACTGAAGGGGTTAAAGACCACGATTTATTGCACGTAACTTTAGAAAAACCCTTCAACATCCTATCATATGGAATACTTCTCGTCCCTTGCATCTTTTTATAGTCACACTCCATTGAACCAATTCAAAACCACCTTTATACATTGAATAATTCGGGTCATAGCAACGCCTGGTGGTCGCAGTGTGTGGTGATGGCAGGCGAGTGAGTTGTACCAGAGCGGCTGTCCCTGTGTTGAAGGTCCCGTTGTGAGGGATAAGCAGGACCGGGAGGGGCAGGGGAAGGAAGGGGCGGAAGAACCAGGGTGAGGGGGGATGAGAAAAGGTCAGCAACCGTGGCTAGAGAATAAGTGAAGCGATGGGAGGGTTAGGGAATCTGTCTGTCTGTCTAATCGTCTGTCTGTCTGGCTGGTTGGCTGGCTAGTGCTCAGTCGGTGGGTTAGTGGCTATCTAACCATATTATATCTTCGTATTCATTCAGCTATTTATTTGTCTATCTCTTTTAAATAGACAAGGTTAAAGGCAAGGGAAACTTGAGCATTGTTGAGTTTTATGTTGTCTTTTTCTATTTGTCTGATTGTCTCTCTTTCTGCGAGTTATTCAGACAAATAGAAAAAGAACATAAAACTCAACAATGATGAGGTTTTCTTGCCTTTAACCTCGTCTGTTTAAAAGGGAATGTCCTTTCTGGCTACATCAACAAACAGATAATATATCTATGTACTGTATGGATTGGGATGATATGCTATGTTTGACGATGAAGACACTTAACTATTACACAACAAGAATATACAATACAAAATACTTTCAGTGGACAGAAGGTATAAGGCTGATATGTTTTATAAGGAAACTGCTGACTGAGAGAGACTGATGTAATTTCAAGGAGAGTTATTCAGGTACAATAAGCGAGAATCATGAGTCAATAAGCGAGGAGGAAAACCTGTAATTGTCATTCGTTTGATTACTTGTTTGTTAATATCAAATGAAATTCAAAGTATGTTTACTATTCAAACTAGAAGAAATGGAGGAGGAGGAGGAGGAGGAGGAGGAGGAGGAGGAGGAGGAGAAGGAAGATGACGAGGAGGAGAAGGACCAGTCAATTTATGTTTGATAAATGATTAACTAATTTGTTCAATGTGTAAAAATGAAAACACTTACTAACCTACCCTCTTGTTACATATTTTGCATTTGTGTATTCTTGTGATTCAGTAGAATGAATGGTTGGGTTGCAGCGCGGCACTTCATTACCCACATGACCAAAGTCTCACGAGTCACTATCAACTCTCCTACCTCAAACAATTAAACTGACTACAAAAACATTTAATTATTGTACAACAGATCATTTTCAACATTGTCAAGTTTCTAGAGAGTATTTTCAGAGGACTAATGGCTGATAAGTAAGGTATAAATGACGTTTTGTTCTCTTTAGTATATTATATTTATTGTTAATGTATCACTATAAGATGTGTAAACATTTGTCAAAATTCCAATACTTCACTAGAGGCTATCAAAACTAATGTAGTGTCGAAACAACTGCAGAGGAGAGAAAATGTTTAAAGTCTATATAAGTTACCCTTACCTATTTTACATTTTCTTTATTCGTTGCGCTTTACAGTAAACGGAACTATTTACTTTTAGAGGGGTGACTAAAAATTTAAAGGAGAGAAGAAGAAAGTCAAGTAAGTATGTAGCACATGCCAAGCCAGCTAGATTATATAGTATGTATATCATGTCACTACTGAAATGCAAAAATGTCATATTCAACGAACATTTCAGTGTCTTTTCAACATTACTTCTGCGAAGCTCTTCTGGAAGGTTTACAAGGTTCAAACAAGGACTCAGCATCACTAATAGGAGAAAACATAGTGGAAGCCTAACTCATCTTCTGAGCGGCCTTTAAACAGTCCTGGTGAGAGAACAAGGCACTTAAGAACACTGTCTTGTCTCGTCACGGGGCGTGCTGAGGTGAGGCGGGTGGCGCGGGAGGGAAGGGGAGGCGGGAGGCAGGCGGGAGGAGGGCCTGAGGGTGAGCAAGATGGATAGAGTGTAATGAAAGGGTTCACGCCGCTGGAATGTGCCGCCACGCACATGCGCACGCTGGCTTTACGCACACGCACACACGCAAAGGTGTTACACATTGAGGGGCGGCGTGTGACGTGAGGAACAGCCCAGGATAGAGGGTACTACCACAACCTGACTTGTGTAGGTCAGCTCACTCCACTGGCTGCACCACGAACGACACACAACACTCCACTGTCAAGGGAACAAACAACACTTAACACTCAACAACCCAACGAACAAACAACACTTAACACTCCCCTGGCCACGGAACAAACACTTAATGCTTGAGTATTTTGTCTCTCACTTTGAACCCTTCAGTACTGGAACATATCTTTATTTTTACTCTGCTTATTATTTTGTCGACTTTATACAGTTTCAAAAACTCATGTGGGGATTAAAATGGTTCAGACTCTGGCCATTAATCTTCCGATCTCCAAAGACACTTTCTAATATATATGCAAAAATCAAGGTAAAAATGTGTCTCAGTACTAAAGGGGTCAACAAGTTGTATGATCAGTCTTCAAAATCTGGGTTTTCTGGAACTTGCTCAGCCACACTCATTACAAAAATATATTTTTTCACTACAGCCATTAACCTTCAGTGAGGTCTTCCTGTCTTCTTCTGCTCCTCCTGCCGGGTAGATCTAACAGCATCCCTCGCCCTACGCAGTCTTTTCTCGTGTTTCCGACAAGCGAAAAAAAAAGAAAAGAAAAAGAAAAAAAGAAAGAAACAAAACATGGAAAAAAAACAAAGAGAAGAAGGAGACTTATTAGTATCAGAGTTTCTCACCCCCTTCACCACCACCTTAGCTTTGTCTCTCTACTACACGTGTTATGCCTCTTATGTATTCCTTTCCCATTTGTTTCACCTCGTTACTCTTAGAGAATGTCGCATCATCTTTAATTCAACTTATCTCCCATTCACTCCCACTCCTTCCCTGAGTCACATTTGCTCCCTTATAAGCCTCATCCCACTCGCAAATACTCTTCACTCTCTGGCTGGCTGACATTACACTCTCTGGCTCGCTCCATACTCACTCGGACATTTTATCACTCACCAATTAAAGTCACGTGATAACTATTGACCACCTTCCGTCACGTCACCCTATTGTACAGTAAAACAATATATGTTCTGGGTCTACATAAGTACTTTTTTCAAAACCCCAAGACCTGATAGTTATCAAAGCTTACACGCCACTCGCTGCCACACTGCTCCAGATCTGGGCACACTAACGAACACAGAAACCAGCCTTCAAGTAATACAGCGGTGACAATAGTGGTTATTAAAGCCAATACAGTGATGTCATCTCCAACTAATACAGTAGTGGCAGAGGCAAACTAATACACTCATGGTAAAAATGTGTCCCCGTACAGGAGGAGTTAATAGTGCAATGTGTGAGTGGTTTTGTATTTAAGTGTCATTTGGTTTCATAGAGGCATGCTAGATTTGTTAGGTATATTGTGCTATGTAGAGTTAGTTATCCATATCCAGATATGTGTTTTGTTATGTGTATGAATGTTTTGCTAAGTGCAATGTGTTGTCAAAGGATATAGCAACAGTGTAATTTCTTGTGTAATAAAACATATGATCTGGTTAAATTCGTCTCGTGTATAAGAAAAGGAACCAGTGTAAAGGAAGGAAGGCCAGGGTCCGTATTAACAGAGATTCTCCAGTATGTATCTTTTTCTTAGACGAATTTGTAGTCTTATGAACTTATCCTACCGAAAGTGGTCTTGTGCTTTAACTATTTTCTCATCAGCAGCTTGAAATTTACAAGAACAATTTCAGTAAGTTAAGATGGATTTTAAGACAAGATATTCGTCTAAGAAAAAATACATACTTAAGAATCTCTGCTAATAAAGACCAAACTCTGGAACTCCCTACCTGCTGCTATATTTCCAACTTCCTATAACTTAATTGACTTTATTTAAGAGGGAAGTTTCAAGACATTTGCCCCTGACTTTTAGATAATTCTGTTAAACTTTAAGGGGACTGGCAAATAAGTGGGCTTTCTCTTTTTATTTTTGCTTTAGGCCAGCTTCCCCCCTCTTACATAAATAAAATTCAGCGAGGCAAGGCTGCAGTGTGATCTAGGATGGTGCCAGCCTGCATCGCCCCTACAGGGATTACCGTGGTGGCTTTAAGAGGCAGCACACGGGGACACGATGAGAATAGGACCGTGGTAATCCTCTTTTTTTTTCTTTTCCTCCTCCTCCTCCTCCTCCTCCTCTTCCTTTGCTTCCGAATCCCTAAGCTCCTCCTATCCCAAATTGGTTTCGCTTTCCAGCCACGAGCTTAATTTAACTTTATGTGTGAAATATTTAGCTTCAAACGTCCATTTTTTTCCTTCTCTTTTCTTGCTTTTTGTTTAGCCTGTTTAGATAAGTGTGTATAGGATGCAATTTATTTATTTATCGATATAGTGTGTATTTCTGTATCTATTTACACACACACACACACACACACACACACACACACACACACACACACACACACACACACCTATACCCGTTACGCCATAGTTTTCAAAAAGCACAATATTTCTTTTTGTTAAGATAACTTTGATAATTATTAAAGTAATCCATATTGCGTTACTGTGTTTGTGGATCTGGTTTGTTGTCATTCATCCTTATTCCATTGTTTAATTTTTTTTTTTTTATAATATTGTTTAGTTCCTTTTTCTTCTTTAATATTCTCTTCTCCCAACGGTTTCTCTATAGAACTCTTCCCTATCTACTTTATATAACTTTTCTTCTCAAGTTTTTAAACCTTCCCTTCTCTTTCTTTAATTTCCTCAATATTTAACATCTGTATATGAAGAAAAAACATCTTCAACGGTATTTCTATAGAGTTCTCCCTTATTTTTCTTTATGTAAAAGTTTTTAAACCTTTTCTTCATTGACTTTTCAATATCTAACATTTGTACATGAAAAATACACACCTCTGTAATATACGTACTTATATGTACATTACACCTCACTCGTTCACAGGGCATACAAAAGACTACTGACGAAAAAGACCTATAGACACAACATCGAAGTTTCAATGCAAGGTTAATGAACACGGTAGACGATACACAGAGACGTAAGATAGAAGAAAATGGAAAAAGCCAAAATGAAACAATGATGTGACTTATGGTGGAAATGAATATGAGATGAGAGTAGAGAAGGAAGACGCCCTGATCACGGTAGGGAGAGAAATGAGAGATATCTTTTGAGTAACCACCAGTCAATACCACCGTCATCATCATCATCATCATCATAATCGTCATTGTTATTATAGGTACTTATTGTCATTATAATTCTCTCTCTCTCTCTCTCTCTCTCTCTCTCTCTCTCTCTCTCTCTCTCTCTCTCTCTCTCTCTCTCTCTCTCTCTCTCTCCACACATGCCCCCTCCCCCCACCGTTTGCCAGAAACCGTCCGTGCCTTTTGTAACAAACTTGGAAAGATTTCATTAAAAACCAATAAGGATTCTTCTGCCCGATCACCTCACGGGAAAAACTGAGCAGCGTGGCGGAAAAGTGGCGCCCTTTCCCTTTTCCCTCCGTGCCTCCGCCTTTTCCTCCCTCCCTCCCTCCCTCCATAAGTTTCCTGTGAGAGCATTTGTGAGGCTGAGAGGGTGGGAGGGCAGGGCGGGAGGCTGCGATGAGGCTGTGACTGTGGCTATACAAGGGTGTCAGGGAGTTAAAAGAAGTTGAGTGTGGAGGAGGAGGAGGAGGAGGAGGAGGAGGAGGAGGAGGAGGAGGAGGAGGAGGAGGAGGAGGAGGAGGAAGAGGAGTTGTGGTGAAAAATCTATATTCTGAAACACTTATTATAGTTGTAAAAAAAATTGCAAGGCCACACACAGATATGATAAGTCAAATTCTTACAACTTTTCGAATTTCTTTCCCCTTGATTATATACAATCTTTAACAAACTATTACTAAAATCGTGAAGAACATCTGTGGAAACAAAACGAAACAAAACAAAACAAAACAAAACAAAAAATCTTCCATCACAGGTTGTTAGTAGTGTAGACATTCTCAAACCATCACCAAAATAAAATCAAAATGAAAGAAAGAAAGAAAAATGTGATAGGCAAATAAACTTCCACCAAAGATTGTTAATAAATGCACAACACAAGTCAAACTATCACTAGAATCACGGAAACATAAGAATAACACCAAAAATGTTATACCACAAACTGTTATGCAGGCAAAATACATGTCAAATGCTAACCAGAATAATGAAAAACACACACACACACACGCACTTAAAAAAAAAAAAAAATCTACAACATGCCATTGCAGAAGATGAATTCCTGACAAAATATCACTAGAAACTTGAAAACACAACACTCACACACAAAAACACGTATCTTACAAACTATTACAGAGGCAAAATTGATGTCAAATCATAACTAGAGTAAAGAAAGCAAAAAAAAAAAAAAAAATAAATAAATAAAAAATAAATAAATAAATAAATAAAATAAATAAATTAAAAAATCATGAAAAAAATAAAACTTCCACAACATGCCGTTACACAGGCAGAATCCCTGTCAAACTACCACTAGAATTGCGAAAACACAACACTCACACACAATAAAACGTATCCTAAAAAAACTATTACAGATAGAAAATACATGTGAAATGATAACCAGAATAATCAAAACACCCCCAAAATTAAAAAAAAACTTCCATAACATCGCGTAGCAGATACAGAATCCTTAAACAAACTATCATTAGAAACACAAAGACCTTTAAAATTTCCATTAGCACCAACCAGCACCACAGCTTATTGATAATGGAGACAACACGAGGCAAGTCTGGATTATAGAGTTGCCAAAATGCTGACTCCTCCTGAACGCTTTGGCTTGTGTGTGTGTGTGTGTGTGTGTGTGTGTGTGTGTGTGTGTGTGTGTGTGTGTGTGTGTGTGTGTGTGTGTGTGTGTGTGTGTGTGTGTGTGTGTGTGTGTGAGTGTGTGTGTGCGTGTGTATGTGTGTGTCATGGAACATTGCATATATTAATGAATGAATTTATTTATTTATTTATTTATTTATTTATCTATTTATTTATCATTGTACTTATTTAATCATCACATATTAATTGAATTTATTTCCTTTAAATATATAGGCAAACTAGATCAGAAAGTATCATTTCTCATGGTCAATGAATAAACAAAGATAGAAAAATAAATACAAGTTGCGTATAAGTTCATATGTGTATTGACTGTACTATGT
>CM035196.1:21056361-21061361 GCA_020233015.1 Callinectes sapidus
TACTACTACTACTACTACTACTACTACTACTACTACTACTACTACTACTACTACTACTGCTGCTGCTGCTGCTGCTGCTGCTGCTGCTGCTACTACTATCATTGCTATTTCTATTATCAATTAAATGTTGATGAGCAATGCGCCTTTATCGCACACACACACACACACACACACACACACACACACACACACACACACACACACACACACACACACACACACACACACACCTGGGCCAATTTCTCATACCTTCCCTGAGCCTCACCTTACCTTATCTCATTATCTTGTTATTGTTTGGTGCGGCGTGAGTGGCTGGCGGGAACAGTACCACCACCACCACCACCACCACCGTGATTAATTTATCATTGTGTATATTATCAGCCTTTGTATCTTAAGTAACGTGATTATTCTATTTATAGATGTCTGCCCTGTCACACCACCATCATCACCATCACTATCACTACTATCACTTTTACCTCCTGACCATACCATTACCTAACACGGCTGATCAATATTCACTGTAGCTTTTCTCTTCACCACCACCACCACCACCATTACTACTACTAATACTACTAATACTACTACAGTCATGAACGATAACCATCTATACCTTTATTATTACCACTGTTACTACTATAACTACTACTACCTCCACGATGATCCTTATAGTAACTGTACCCCTATCAATCTTATCTACCACCACCACCACCACCACCACCACTTCCACCAAGACCACCATCATCACCACTATTACAACCACCATCACCACCACCACACCTGTCTCCCTACTCCACCATCTTACTTTTTCACCTACTACCTCTCATTTCGACAGGTAATTACCGCAGACTAACCACCTGTCTTACCTTCCTCCCTCCCTCCCTCTCTCTCCCTCTATCTCCCTCTCTCTCCTCTCCTCTCCCCAACTCACTTCCTTCACTTCTCTTAACTCCCTCTCCACCAGTCGCCTCTCCGCCCCGCCCCTCATTCCCCACCCGGAAGATGAATTGTCATTAGTTCATCATGGGAGCGGGAAAGCCTGTTGCTTGTGGCCACCGTGAGCTGTGGCAACGGTGACCAGCGCTTGTCTCTCGTAACGCAACAATGAGCGATTAGAAAGTGAGAGACAGAGAGAGAGAGAGAGAGAGAGAGGGGGGGGGAGGGGGGAATCCTTGTGTTTTCAAGTCTTTTATGATTCTGGTGATGGATTGGTAAGATTTCTTGTCAATTAAAAGAAAAAACGATCTTGAAATTCCTGGTACTCGTTCTGTGGCTTTGGAAAATCGTCGTGCTGAGATAGCAAGGCGTTTCTGAATAGAGAGAGAGAGAGAGAGAGAGAGAGAGAGAGAGAGAGAGAGAGAGAGAGAGAGAGAGAGAGAGAGAGAGACCCCCTCAAAGCCTCCCACCCTCGCCTCCCCCCTCTGGTACTTCCTACAAATCATCGCCAGCCATCACACCTTCCCGGCGCACGGAGAGCAGCTTGTCATCTCCGCCTCCTCGCGCCACATTCATCTCGTCCACACGCGGGAGTGAAGTGGGTACAAAATAAACAAAGGTAAACCGGATCCGGCGCTGGTAGGGTGTTGTCAGAGCCAGATGCGTGGGATCTAATAGTCCGCCTGACATCAGAATGCTCTTAGCGCGCCAAGGGTCAGGCATTTATGCTAATAAACAAGCCCGTATCAGCCACCGACATCAATTCTTCAACGATATTGGAGAGTTTCATGGGTAGAAGTAGCATAACGGGTCGCCGCTGCGCACGGAGGCGGTGTATTCCCTCCTCGGAGGACAAGACTAGCTGTGTTGCGACGATTGTGTTCGATTGTAATGACTCCTCGACACGCGACCAGCAGCGGCCAGCTAGGGAGACCAATTAGCCATTTAGAACACAGGTGTTACTCTGATTTCACAGCCACACCATCAGCACAGGTCCGCCAACAACCGATGTCGCCATGTACTAAGGTCTGCAGACTGGAAGTGCTGGAAGTGATCAGTCGAAGGAGACCAATTTGCCATTAAAAAAAGATGTTTCACTCTGATTCCTGAGCCAAAACATCAGTACCTTTGCCCCCAAAGAACTGATGGCACCACGGCTAGTGAGTTTCAGATTTGCAGTACGTCTCCTTCATGAGAAATGTTCCACTACACTTTAGGACTTGCCTTTCAACTCTCACTTAGAGTCTAAAACATTTTTTTTTCCACCGGTTTTTGTTGCTGAAGTCCTTTTAACATAGAATAATAGATAAGTAAACAACCACAAAAAACAGATGCATTCATTCAAAACTGTATATTAAGAATTCCACAAAGATCAAAATGAACTCGGGATGAGGCAAATGAAGGTAGTTGTCGGATAGTGATCTTTTCTTTTACATCCAGAACATTTTGATCAGAAAGATATTATTTCCTGAGACATCTACAGAAGTCTATTCTTACTGCTACTGAGCTCTTCAAACTTTGTTCCACGAAATATAATCTTTTCCTATTTATTCACGTACAATAAAATGATCACAGAAGACCAATGTAATCATTGTGCGAGATAACAACAACAAAAAAAAAAGAAGACAAAGAAGAAAACAAACTAGAATAGCAAGAAAAATGTATGCAAAAGTAATGAGAGAGAGAGAGAGAGAGAGAGAGAGAGAGAGAGAGAGAGAGAGAGAGAGAGAGAGAGAGAGAGAGAGAGAGAGAGAGAGAATATGTACCTAATACCAATCCTATATATTCCAAAGACTCATCGTTCTATATAAGTAAACAATCAAACCTCCTTGCTACTCACCTCCCTCTGCCAACAAGACCTCCCTCCCCCCTCCCCAGCTCTTCTCCTCCAGGATGACTGCCCCGCCATTCTCCAAGGATATATAAGAGTAAATAAATGAATAAATGGATCAACAAGAAAAAAAAAACAACAACAGCAGTTCTTGACAAGAGTAAGTGGTCAAGATAAGCACAAAAAATTTAATCGGTATCGTGTTGGCTATTGGGAACACACACACACACACACACACACACACGCACACACACACACACACACACACACACACACACACACACACACACACAATAAGCCAGTGTTGTATACTTGTATTTGAGATCTGAGCAATACATTTTTTTTCCGTTAAAAAAATTCACATAATAAATAGATACATTGATAAATAAATACGATTAATTCAAGCTCCAAATTAATGAAAAAAACAAAAACAGAAAAGATGCGAATGGAGGATAAAATACAAGCCAAAAAAATGGGTAATCAGAGAGAGAGAGAGAGAGAGAGAGAGAGAGAGAGAGAGAGAGAGAGAGAGAGAGAGAGAGAGCGCATCAGTGTGACACAGGACACCGCGCCTCTCATCTGTTGCTCGTGTATGACTGAAGGGGAAAAAAGTAGTATTTGTAAACCCACGTCGGGAAGAGTGGCGGGTGGTGATGGTGGCGGCACAGATTGTATGGGGGAAGGGAAGAGCAACGGGATGAGAGGGTAATGAGAAGAGAAGCAGCGAGAAAGGATTACTTAAAGAAGAAAAGGATGCGGGAAAAAAAGGAGTATAGAGAAATAAAAAGAGGAGTAATAACAGGAATGAGGAATTAAAAACACTAATAATGGGAAGGAAATAGAGAACGATGAAAAGAGAATGAAAACAAGAAAAAAGAAGAAGTGCAACGTTGATGTAAATGGATGATATAAAAATAAATATGCTAATGGTAGAGAGGAAAGGAAAAAAAATATGATTAACAAGAGGAAGGCAAAGTTATGTTAGTTAAGAAAACGATAAAAAGGGAATGATTAATTAGAAAGAAGAAGGAACTAAAATGTCTTATATAAATGAAATATATAAAAGTAAAGATGGTAATAGTAAAGGGGAGGGAATTAAATGATGAAGAATATGAGGAAGGAATAAAAGGAATACTTAGAAAGGGAGAAGGGAAAGGGTTTCATGAGAAGGAGAAATGAGCAATAAATGAGAAAACAGGGAAAACAGTGAAGAAAACATAGGGAGTAAGAAGATGAGGAAGAGTAGAAAAAGGAAGAAGGAAAGGATTATTGATAGGTATGAAAAGAATGTAGAAAGAAACCAAAGTGAAGGAGAAAGAAGAGGAAGAGGATGAGGAGGAAAAAAAAGAGAGAAGAGAGAAAAAAAAGAAAAGAGGAAGAGGAGGATACTGTGAAGGGAACGTTTTTGATACGACTTTCTTCTCTTAGCACCACTCCCTCTCCCTCCTCCTCCTCCTCCTCCTCCTCCTCCTCCTCTTCCTCCTCCTTCATCCTCTTGAAATATTACACCCTTAATTGCATAAACTGGTTCCCATACATATAACGCCATATATTTTCACTGTGATTTTGTATTTTCCAGATGTCAAAATATGTACATAAAAATAAATAAATAAACAAATAGGTAACAATTAAGTAAATGATGTTTGTGTTTTTTTTTTTTTATGTAAGAGAGGAAAATTGGACAAGAGCGACGTAAAGAGTCACATAAAAGGCCCACTTAGTTGCCAGTTCCCGTGCAGGTCCAAGAAAAAAAAGTCAAAAGAAGATGGAAATGCATAAACAGGTTGTGTGTGTGTGTGTGTGTGTGTGTGTGTGTGTGTGTGTGTGTGTGTGTGTGTGTGTGTGTGTGTGTGTGTGTGTGTGTGTGAAAAAGAGGAGGATAAGATATGAGGACAGGGTAAGAATATAAATAAAAAAAAAGGTGAAAAGGAATTGATTGATGATAAAGATGAAGAGAAAATAAGAGAAATAGGAGAAAATAAAGTTAAACCCAACCACGTCAAGAATCACCAACAAAATACACAAAAAAAGAAGAGGAAAAAAGAAACACGAATCGCAATAAACTTACTATTAGAATGATCAAAGTATGCAGTTATATATCTTACACATCCGCTAATTACACCAAAGAATAAATCAAAACAAGTCCGGTGAGAAAAAAAAAAAAAAAACATAAAATTTTAATAACCTTCTCAAACAAACAAACAAAAATAAATAAATGAAAATAAAAAAATAAATA
>CM035196.1:21063861-21069698 GCA_020233015.1 Callinectes sapidus
GGAAGTGTATATTTAGTAGGAAAAGAAAATGGAGGACATGTAGAAAGGAGTAAGAAGAAAGTAGGAGTTATATATAAAAAAATGAAATAAAGGGAAGGGAAGATGGCAGTAAAAATATAAAGTAGATAAGAAGAAATAGTAGATATAAGAGACGAAAAATTAGAGAGAAAAAGACACGTAAAAATAAAGAAGAGTTGAAAGGGTAGTGAGGGAAAATGAGAGGAAGAGAGGGAGGAGAGAAAGAAAGGTGTAAGGGAAGGGAAGGTGGAGGATAAAGGAAAGTGGAAGAGTAGTATGTGAAAATGAAGGTGAAGGAGGAAGAGGAGAAGGAAAAAAAGTGAAAGGAGGGACGAAGGAGGATGAGGTGGAGAGAAATAACACGAAAAGTCTAAGAAAAAGAGAGAAAAAGAAGGGTAGTCACTTTGAATGATTTATTTGACCCTGACAAGAGTAGATATTTCAGTAACTGTCATTAACGGGTTCAATTAATTAGCAATGAGAAGCTTAAAGTAAGAAAAAAATAAATGTGATTGTGTCTGGGGAAAGAGAGGATGATCGCTGCTGCAGTCTCTTCCCGTCCCTCAGTTACCATTTCTTCCCGTACCTCTACTGTCATTGTCTCTTCCAACCTCATCACTTTTACCTAACACTTCTCATTCACTAAAACAACACTTCCCACCTCTTTCCGCATTCCTAACGTCTTCCCGGTGCCTATAGTGCTACCCACTCACTCTTCACGCCCTCGATAACCTTATATTCTTAATCCCCTTCCCCATCTTTAGCCTCTTTTTTTTCTACATCGTTATATTCTTCACCTCTTTTCGCTATTTTGCTTCGTCTCGTTCTTTAAAACACTATATTTAACGTCTTCCCGCTACTCAAGGCTACCCAGTGTCTTCTTACCCATCACAGTACACTACATCACACTATACGGTACCCCACGAGCCTTCTCCTCCCGCCTCCCGCTGCCTCTCGAGTCTTCCCTTCCCGCTGCTCGCCCCCGTGAAGCCTTTCTCGCCTCGACGCGACACACCAAACTCTCGGCGGAGGCAGCTACCACGGCCCATCCGTCTACAAGCGGCCGGTGTCCCTCAGATCCCCAGACGCTCCATCGCCGCATTAAGGGTCACAACGCCGCGTCCTCTCCTGGGATAAAGGGACTTGCGATCATCCCGGCTTAACACACTTATGGCCCGAGAGTTCTCCTAATTTCGCCGCCACCAAAACGCCTAAGCTAAAGATTTATGGTGGGAGGAGAGGAGGCTGAGGGAGCCGCTTAGACAATGAGTTGGGGCGGCGGGCAGCGTTACTCGGTGTTTTGGGTGAGTGGCTGATTGGAGTGCTGGGGAACTGACAGGTCACGCGGAACGGTGCTTTCTATCTCTTCCTAATGCAAGAGTTAAGCAGAATCCTCAAGGTTTTTTTTGCTATGATAAATCTCAAGGCTCCCTGACTGCTTCTGTATTTCCTGCTCCTTTTAACCTAAACTGATTTGAAATAGAGGTTTCAGTTCACCAATTTTGGATCTTTGTTTTGATTACACTCTTGGGAGCACTGGCACCATTTTCTTTTTGTCCCAGGCTAGACTTCCTTCTTATATCAACAAGTAGATCTTGGTGTCATGTCTGACCATTTGGTTATAGTACTTGTTGAATATCGTTCGTGATCTGTTCTTTTTATTTAGCACTGGTTGCTTTGATGCTGAATCTATTCTTTATGCTTCCTACCATTACGCTCCTGCCTGAAAAGTGGTATTCTCTTGTGAAGGTCGATTTTAGAGCAATATGATAATTCTAATGTAACTATGAATATGTTTCGTATCTTTTTTTTTTGTGGGAGGAGGGGAGTACTATAAGCGGGGAACTGCTGATCATACAGTATGTAGTTCAGTCAAGATGTGACGTGCATTTACAGGACTGCTACACTAAGGCATCTAATCTTATTAAGCTTTCTTCACTTTATTCTATTTTTAAAAGCTGTAGAGATGATTATTCGGGCGTTTATGGCTTTTTCCCCCGCTACTGATGAAGAGGCCCTATCAAACAATAACCACCATCATAAAAAAACACCCACAAAAACCAAAATAACTACCACTAGAGCATGCTGTGAGTAAAAACAACATGCTGGAAACTTGAAGAAGGATGTTCTTGAAATCCACTAAATAAGAAAAAACAAAAAACAAAGATCAATATAGACATTACAAAAACCAAAAAAAGGAAAAAAAAAAAGTTACATATGAACAGACTGTGAGAATGAAGTAGCGGTGGTGGCGATGATGATGGTGGCGGTAGTAGTGGTGGCGGTGGTGGTGGCGGAGCAGAGCACGACACTGGCCCAAGTCGTCCCATGGAGATCACAACACGCGGGATCCAATTACCAGGCGAGGTCAACTAAGCCTCCATAACAAGCTAGTAAGACAAAAGACCATCAAGTAGCGGCACCATTGACGCCGCTCAGCCTCCGCCGCACCCCGACCCTCGTCTTCCACCGCCACTTTCTGCAACTTTATGGTCGACCTTTGCATGTCCGCCGCCCGTTGACCAGCCCGGGGTGGGAATTCAGAGGCGCTGAATTATAATTTACGATACGTTTTCAGGACTGAGCGAGCATACCGGTGTGTGTGTGTGTGTGTGTGTGTGTGTGTGTGTGTGTGTGTGTGTGTGTGTGTGTGTTGACTGCAGATTTGATAATATCCTACATTTTGTCTATGCAAACATCTATTCTCTTTGTTAAGTTCATATTTTTATATAACGTATCATGTGATTTCTTGCAGTGATATATAAGTTATCTATCTACATATCTATTTATCTTTTTATTTATCTATATTATTGTGTGTGTGTGTGTGTGTGTGTGTGTGTGTGTGTGTGTGTGTGTGTGTGTGTGTGTGTGTGTCTGTCTGTATCTATCCATCTATCTATCTATACATTTATATATGTGTTGCGTTGTGGTGTGACGTGATGTGATGTGATGTGATGCGTGTGTGTGTGTGTGTGTGTGTGTGTGTGTGTGTGTGTGTGTGTGTGTGTGTGTGTGTGTGTGTGTGTGTGAACCCGTCCTGCTGTCCACTCACCAGTTGCAGGTTCACGATAAACACAAAAATATAGTGTTTGGGTTTACATTTGCACAACACACGCATTCGCTACTTTGTCATCTTTTTTATGTTTTTCAAGATGATGCATGTACACACACAAACGTTTCCCCCCCCTCTCTCTCTCTCTCTCTCTCTCTCTCTCTCTCTCTCTCTCTCTCTCTCTCTCTCTCTCTCTCTCTCTCTCTCTCTCTCTCTCTCTCTCCCTCTCTCATCTTTCAATGCAGAATGCTATACCAAAGATATTATAAAATAGTAAAATATTTATAGCGGCTTCTTGCCTACCTATAATTGGTTCTCTACGACAATTGTGTGTGTGTGTGTGTGTGTGTGTGTGTGTGTGTGTGTGTGTGTGTGTGTGTGTGTGTGTGTGTGTGTGTGTGTGTGTGTGTGTGTGTGTAAGTGGTAAATTGAATGAAAGAAAAGGAAAACATTTACTATACTAAACAGCGAACGTGCTTGCATATATTGAACACGATAAAGATTAGTAATTTTCTTTCTTTTGAGTGAAAAAGAAAAAAAAACTATGAGAAGATGGTGGTGATGACGGTGGTGATGGCAGTGGTGGTGGTGGCAGCAGCGGTCAGGTGTTTAGCATGAGCGCCATCACTCAGGAGTAGGGGACCAATCCATTACAGGTGGCGGGACTCGCTGTAATTTCTGGT
Source organism: Callinectes sapidus (assembly GCA_020233015.1). Taxonomy (NCBI): domain Eukaryota; kingdom Metazoa; phylum Arthropoda; class Malacostraca; order Decapoda; family Portunidae; genus Callinectes; species Callinectes sapidus. Next base: position 21,067,615 of record CM035196.1, read on the forward strand.
GTGTAGGCGCCGACTCAAGCCTAAAATTATCTATAGTGGTAATTGCGAGCCTCCCTCACCAGGTAATATGTTCATCGGCAGCCGCCCAATGACCACCGTGGCCAGCTCCCCACGCTGCGTAGATAGCTTTTCAAAATTAGCATTTTTGTGGAGTCTGGAATAACTGAATTTCGGGTTAGAATGGTTATCCCCCGGCGGCGTGTATCAAGGTGTGTGATCGTCTATTATAGTGTGGGGCGTGAGCTGGTTGTTCTACACAGGGACATGGGAGGGAGCGTCTGGGAGCGCAGCAGCTCGGCTCATCTAAAGGAAATATTTTTTAATGAAGTGGGGCTCAAGCCTCAGGGTAGATGGTTTAAGGCTCAGAGGCCTGGAATGAAGGATCAGCGCGTCATCAGGCAGGTATCTGGGCTGCGTGGACAGGCCTTGTCAAGCCGCGAGATGGATCAACATGTGACTAATGGCTTCGTACCTGGTGGTGATGAGCTGCGGTGGAAGTGGCCGTGGCCTTCTGGTCGCGGCCTGCTGGCGGCCCACCGGTACCACTACACTACCACAGGGTCAGGCCAATGCCCACCCTTCACCTCCCGCTGGTGGTGAAGTCTCCTTACAACACGTTAGCGGCGTGATCACTTCCTTTCATTGGCGAGGCGTGACTGCCAGCGTGGCTAGCCAGGCGCACACTGAGAACGGCAAGTGTGAACACAAATGCTTGGATGCTATGAAGGGGACGTGATGACACATACTTATGATGCATGATGTCCTTTCATCGTGCATTACAGAGTCACAAAAAGCCGCCATTTTATGTGTTCACACCGCTTTCTTGTGTCTCACAGACTCTTTCTGAGCACTGATAAGGAGTGTGGAGCTCCAAGGCTATATTCTATTACTACAATTTGCATGGATACAGTTCAAAATACACTATTAGAGACAGAAACAAGCCTAGACAAACTATGCTGTCTTAAAAAAGGGTTATAAATTAACTAGCTAAAGAAACACTAATCTAATTCACTAACTAACATTCAAAATAAATATATGTAAAAAAAATATAATGCTCATTAATTCGGTTTGTGTTCGCTCTTTTTGTCTCTATGAGTGTCATTGCTACAGAGCCAAAGTAAGATGAATGTCGCTCCTACTTCCGTCTTGTAAGTGTTAAAGGATTAGATATATAATACTAGTAAATAAAGGACATATCACAACACTATTTCACATCTGTCATGAGATCACCAACTCATGGATATCACCTCGTGCTTGTTCACTGATGACGTGTACGTACAGTAAATGAATGGATCAAGAAGTGGCCAGTGCAAGGAACTAACAATGTGCTGGGATCAAAAGTATTTCGTGCCCCACTGATCATACTTCTGACCAGAAAGGCGGCCCACGGACAGGCTGATGTGATGGCTGAGGACACTTGCCATCTGTACAGCAAATAAATACATGTTTTAGTACACACACACACACACACAGGCAGGCAGGCAGGCAGGAAGGCAAACAGGCAGGCAGATACCGGGGCGGGGCGGGGCGGAGCGGGTCGGGCAGTGGGGTGCCCTGACAGGCCCATCTGATGCATGCGAGATAAAGTATGCGGGGCCGGGTGTTTGGTCCCAGCGGCCCGTGCATGCCGGGGAAATGACTCCATGGTGGAGCCTCAGGGGGTACTCTCTCTATATATAAATCTATAATTTCAGATATTACTTGTAGAGCAGCGGCAAGCAGTGGAGTGCATGCATGCATGGCGGGCACATGCGCCAAGCGAGGGTGGTTGTGGGCGACACGGCTCATGAACGCAAGGCTCGGCGGCTGTGCACCTTTAAGCCGGCCAGTGCATGAGAGGCGTTCTGGCTCTCAGTCACTGCCTGTCCCTCTCCCTGACAACCAGCAACCTGCCCCGCCACGCCTTGCTTAGCCAAACCTACCCTAACTCAACCCAGAGTAAATGAAGAGAGCCAACAAGTGTGGAGGGCAATGATGCTGCTCATGTAGCCTTAAGAGATGATAAGAGTTGCCAACACCTTCCTCTCTCTACCTCAGCAAACTGCTTGTAGTATATTCTGACCGCTGAATCTGACATAACTAAA
>CM035196.1:21174576-21187735 GCA_020233015.1 Callinectes sapidus
CTTGTAACTGCCAGTAACCTCACAACGAATGTAAAGAGGAAACCAATGTAATTGACAAACAACGCTGTACGGTTATAAGCCAATAAGTCAGTAAGGGATGCGAAGGAGGGGCCGGGGGGTTCCATAGCTGCTGCGTAGGTGTGGGGGGGCCGGAGGGGTGCTGGTGTGCTAGGCTGGGGCAGGATGTGGCCGAAATTCACCTTCCCTCCTTTGCAACTCGAATAACACATGGCTCAAAAGACAAACGACGCACACCACCTGGGTTAAGCCTCAGTGACTCTTCCTCTAACTATGATTCCCTTCCTCACCCACCTGTTCTCTATTCTTCCTTCTATCCCCACTTCCCAGTTTCAAGCAGACCCAGTGGCCAGCTTGTTGTTGTGTTTACTGTTTACCTGGGAACAGCGCGCGTCGAGTGCCTCTCCAACGGCACCCTTCCCCTTCCCCTGCTGGCTCCTTGGCTTCACCATGGTAGGAAGGCCCTGACACTGTCCCAGGCAGTGGTGGCTACTGGCTGCGTCTGAATTTTTTTTTTTTTTTTTTAGAAAGTTAACATCGTCAAAGGAACGCAAACATATGAGAATGTTGATTCAGTTATAGCGGTATGACTTTGCTTTCTCTTATTTATTTGTAGAGAAAACGATACTTAAGGGAAACTTGTTCAATTTTGTGTACACAAAAAGTTGCATGTATGCGAAGACTAAAGACCCAAAGATTTCTTTCTTTCTTTTTCTTTTCTTTTTTGTTGTCAAGGCCTATAATCTTTTATCTTTACACAATATATGGTCACATGTTTTGTCAACTGATCATATTATATATTAAAAACAGAAAAGGATATTCAACTGAGAGGTCCCAGTTTTCGTCTGGCCACCTCGACAGTGAATCACACACACACACACACACAACATGAACTAACAAACCCAAAACGCTTCACAAATAAATTCATATCTCAGCAGACCACCACTACTACCAACACACTCACTGCTGTCACAATTAACATCATAACTTACCATTAACACAACAGACCTCTGGAACACAAGAATGACCGACATAAGGGAAAAAGATAAAGAAAAAGAAAACAACCCACAAACGACTCACACCTTTATTTCGACAGCATGTGAGTATAATCGTTAATACTGGCAGATTTTTGCGTCGATAATATTCATGAGACGGAAAGGGACGGAGAGAAGAAGAGGGAGGGGATGAGGAGAGGTGATGATAGACAGCATGAGATAAGGGAGAAGGGAGCTAAGATATGAGGGAAATAAACACTCGCATGGAGGATTAAGGAATGAAGGAGAGGAAAGAGAGCGAGGGAGAGTGTGAGGGAGTTATCAGTCACCAGAGGACATCACAGACTTTGACGAAGAGAGAGAGAGAGAGAGAGAGAGAGAGAGAGAGAGAGAGAGAGAGAGAGAGAGAGTTACCATACATACTACAGGAATATGATCATGAAAGGAAAAGTTAATAATAATAATAATAATAATAATAATAATAATAATAATAATAATAATAATAATAATAATAATAATAATAATAATAAGAACAACAATCATAGTCCACATATAAAAAGTATTGGAACCACAAAGTAGACTCTCTCTCTCTCTCTCTCTCTCTCTCTCTCTCTCAAGTTCGTCACCACATCTCAACTCGCCAATAATATTATGTACACACACACACACACACACACACACACACACACACAGACGTGAATAGAGACAAGTAGATGCTCTTACTACATAATTATACACATAGCAACAGGGAGGATGGTGCGAGGTTGCCTTTGTGAACTTCGGGCGGAGAGAAAGGAGGGAAGGAAGGTTTAGGGGGACGGAGGGGAAGGGGAAGAAAATATGTACGTGAAAAAAAGGAGCTTGAAGAGAGGAAAGGGATAGTGACTAACGTAAAAGTGACAGGATAAAAGAGGAGACAAGGAGAGATGGAAGGACAGGGGGTAAAAAGAGATGACGAAAAAGAGAGGATGAAAAAATGAGAGATAAAAGAGTAGAGTAAACACGAAAAAAATATGAAAAAGGAGGAAAAAGAGATGATATAGCTCAGAATGGGGATGGGAAAGAGGAAGAAAGGAGAGGGAGAAAAAGAAGAAGGCATAACAGGACACCAATACATACATTGTTATAACTTAAGAGGAGAAAAAGGAGGAGGAGGAAAAGGACTACATATTCTTAAAGATACCCTTACTATAACGATTAAACAAATAAAGTTCAGAAATAACTTAAGAGGAGATAATAATATATTGAGTTATGTGATCTCTGTCTCTTTGTGTGTGAATAGTAATGATAATAATAATAATAATAATAATAATAATAATAATAATAATAATAATAATAATAATAATAATAAAGAAGCAATATTCGAATTCAAAACTCAACCTCTCTCTCTCTCTCTCTCTCTCTCTCTCTCTCTCTCTCTCTCTCTCTCTCTCTCTCTCTCTCTCTCTCTCACGGCAAAAAATAACTTAGTAAAGTGGACTAAATACAAGACTAAGGCAGTTGGTATAGGATTAGGCCATGTATGTATTCATGTATGTATGTAATTATCTTAACGACTACTAAAAATATATATTATTACTAAGAATAAAAGAGAATGGTATCACACTCAGTTTTCCTTCGATCGCGTGAGGAGGGACTCCAGCATCCCACCCCGCACTGTACAGGGGCGAGGACGACTATGGCGACTGGGATCAACGGGACAATAGCATAGTATTACACAACTATACAGTATTTATAGCATTCTGAAGGAAACAAACTGAGAAAGCATAAAGTAGTTCATTAAAAAAAAAAGACTCCCCCGAACTTATCATTATTTTTCTCCGAGCTCTCATAGAAAGTGAATCCTACATAATGCGCACGATCATAGCGGATTTGCAGCTGATTATCTATGGAAGAGCAATTGTTTCTCAGTAAAAAGTCATCACTAAGGGATGCGTTCAGGACATCACTCAAGTATTTTTCCAACCAATACTAATGTAAAACAAAAGAGTTATCCGAATTGTCACATAGTAATTATTGTAGGAGACATTTTCTGGCCCCGCCAAGTCTCTCATACAAGCGGCACCGCCTGAAAGCTGTCACAACGAGTGGTACAAATCATCCTTAATCAGTAATTCGGTGGAGTAACTAGACTCTCATAAATATTCACAACAAGAAGACGATAACACGTAAAACTAAGTCAATAAGTTAAATTGTTTTCATTGAGAGGTGTTTGAGTGGTCAGCGGTGGCCACTCTTCTCTCCTCTCTTCCATCGCCACGATGCTGAGGACGTACTTGATGTGAACGCATCCCAGGTGACGAACTGACACCTGTATTCTTCTCTAAGTCTCTGGAGTGTATCAACGCGGATATCGGAGACAGGAATTAAAAGTCAGCTGGCCACCCACGCCAGCTATAATAATAATAATAATAATAATAATAATAATAATAATAATAATAATAATAATAATAATAATAATGACAAAAACTCTTAACAAAATCACAAAAATAAACGCAGCCAATTCAACGGAAAGGGGAGAGGAGGGAGTAAGGACAAAGGGCAAATAGGGAACGTAACTTTGCCATAGACGGAATGACGAGAAAGATGAGAGGAGATTGGAAGCAGAGACAAACCAATCTCTCTCTCTCTCTCTCTCAGCTTTCCCTTGATCCCTTAACCTACCGCATGACCAATGGAATTATAAACCTAACTGAATAAGGATCTTAAGAATGGCGGAATTGGGAAGGGGAATCTGAGGGGGTTTTGTTGCGGCGGCGGAGGGGGTGGCGGTCTGAAGATTGGACCCGAGGGTTGGATTGGCGGCAGAGGGGGGCGAGGACGCTGCGGGATAGACTGCGGTGGAGGTGGAGGCGGCTGGTGTGGAGGGGGTGGTGGTGGCGGAGTGAGACCCTCGTTGAAGATATTTGAGGGAGGTCTGGACTGTGGCTGTTGCGGCTGTGGTTGTGGTTGTGGCTGGGGCTGTGGCTGTGGCTGGGGTTGCTGTGGAGGTCTGTTGGGATCCAGGATGTTCCCGCACTGCGCCCGACACACGTTATCTCGGAGGATTTCATCGAGGCCAAAGCGTGAGCGGAGTTCGAAGCAGTTCACCTTGAGCGTCTGGCACTGAGGACCCGAGGGAGTGCAGGTACAGAGGGTGCAAGGTGTGGGGGTGCGTGCCACGCCTACCCCAACAGCCTCGTTACCTATGACGCAAGTGCTCGTGTCCCGCCACAGCTGGAGGTTCACGTTCGACACAGCGGCACAAGGCACACGTGGGTTCCTGAGTGAATGTGAAGAATGAGCACATGAACACACATACACACGTACACACTGTCACTTAGAATTAGTTAGACAGAGAAGCGTCATGAGGATAGATTTACTTAAGGACTTTATGGTACCTTGGATAACAGTGAGGTACAAAACAAATCCATCTCAAATCGACTGTTATGTATATATTACTGTAATACATCTAGATGAGTGTGGGCATGCTGAGAAGGCTACAATAGGCAAATGAACTACCAAGTAAAAAAAAAAAAATCAGAATCACAGCACACTCTCTCTCCCTACTACTACTACTACTACTACTACTACTACTACTACTACTACTACTACTACTACTACTACTATCTACTACTGCTACCGTTACTGGCGCCGCTGCTACAAATTTAATACTACTACGTCAGTATCTGCAACTCACAGGAAGTCGTGTGGCATATCGAAGACGCCCCTCTGAATCTGCTCCACCACGTCGCAGTTCTGGCAGATCAAAGACGCCATGGTCACCTTACGGATGTCAGCAAGCTGTTCCTCGTTGAAGCGCAGGTGTGGGTTTGATGTCTCATACCTGCAGATGGGGAAGCCGAAGGTAAGAGAAAGAATCGGAACTTTTAAACACATTATGACAAATTGGTTTACGTACTTTGTGACTGAGACAGATGGATGATCAGGAAATATTCAGGTGGCGAGAATGACTGGACGATTACTTGACTGGTTCAGTTGATAGACATACGGAATGACATACAAAAATATAGGTAGACTAACTGAATGATAGACTAATTCAGTTATATAAACAAACACTGACAGAACACACACACACACACACAAACACACTCACCAGAATCGGTCACACTTTCTGAGGAAGGAGAACTGGAGACCAATGATACACCCGAAGGTGGGGCCGATGATGCCTCCCTGTAGCGGCGTCTCACACAATCCCCCAGTGAACAAGTCGATGTCGTCTACACTCTGGTACACCTGCACAGGACAGAAGACACCGTTATTAACAGAGGTTCTTAAATATTTGACTTTTCTTAAACCAAATATCAATATGGACAAAATTTTTAGAAGTTAAATGTTAGTGTGATGAACAAATATAATATAACACGAGGGAGTTTACATGATACATTCCCTAAATAATACTACAGCACCGTCACCCTTACCCGCTGTAGCTTGTCTATCAATTCCGGTTTAATCTCGCGGCTCAGATCTTGGAAGGTTCTCGCTCTCTTCAGGTTACAGACGGCGCGGTACTCATTGTAAGACCTGATGCCGTGTTCCCGTCCTCGCTGGATGTTGAGTGCCGCCAGATCGAGGCCAGAGAAAGGCACCGTGGCGTCCTCGAAGAGATGGTTGGTTATCTCCTCCGTCAGGAAGTTATCAAGAGTTTCCATGGGGGTAGAGATGAGGCCTCGTACTAACTCGTCAATCATCTGAAACTCGAGTCTGCGGGGAGAAATAAGCGATTAATCGAATAAGTGAGTGAAAACGAGTCTAAAAAAAAAAAAAAAAAAAAAAGGCAAATAATAAATAAGATGAGATAAGCGGATATATGAATGACAAACTACATTATAATGGGAGGGAAAAATTAAGAAAGGAAACAAATAGCAAAAGAAAGATGGCGTACGGAGATAATTCTGCTTATGTAAGGGAGGAAGGGTGGGGGTGGTGGCTGGAGAGAAGGAAGTGGAGGGACACAGCAGAGAAGGAGAAAGGGAAGGTGTGTGAATGTAAATGTGAAGAAACTAGCAAGCAGGTGACAAGAGAAGCAAGGAGGGGCACACACACACACACACGCACACACACACACACACACACACACACACACACATAACAGAGGGAGAGAGAGAGAGAGAGAGAGAGAGAGAGAGAGAGAGAGAGGTGAAAGTGATCGGGTCAGGCCAGTTGTGTAGCTAGACGAGACAAAAAGATATTAACCATTTGAACTTTTTCGTCTTAAAAGTTTTTCCCCCTTTCATTTTTCCGTCTCTCTCACGATTATTAAGTAAGGCAATGATGACAAGAATGAAGATGAGAATGGGGGTTATGATCATGATACTGCTGCTGCTGCTGCTGCTGCTACTACTACTACTACTACTACTACTACTACTACTACTACTACTACTAATGATAATAATAATAATAATAATAATAATAATAATAATAATAATAATAATAATAATAATAATAATAATAATAATAATAATACTCGAAAAAGTAATAACAATATCTTTCTAAACAAATTTGTATAGAAGATATTTGAAGCAGCGAAGGCATTGCAAACGGACACACACACACACACACACACACACACACACACACTAATAAATATCCAAATGTCAGAATATCGAGAGCATGTACAACAAAAAGTAACCTAAACTACTTTTTTACATTGATTACTATGAAATGAGAGAGAATCAACAGAATACGAGCTAACAAGAACGAAAATAGATGAAAAAACAACAACAACAACAACCCGAGTATAATATCTATGACGAGTAAAAATAGCGTCATTCATTTTCCTCGTGACTGTGATACGTTTCAAAATTGACGTTCATTTTTCAACCTCATTCCTCCTTAACCTAATATTTCCTTGTACGTCATCTATACCTCATTTTTGGCGAGATGTATTTTTTTTTCTCCATTATGTTGCAATCTCTCTCTCTCTCTCTCTCTCTCTCTCTCTCTCTCTCTCTCTCTCTCTCTCTCTCTCGTCTCTCTCTCTCTCTCTCTCTCTCTCTCTCTCTCTCTCTCTCTCTCTCTCTCTCTCTCTCTCTCTCTCTCTCTCGGTAACCTCCTAATTTCGTTCTTTCTTTCTCTCGCAGTCAGACCACCAATACACTCACAGCATGTCGGGGTTGAAGAAGGTGTTTCTCAGACTGACGCCGGCGTGGTTGCTGCTGAAGGAGGAGTCCATGCGTCGTAGGGAGTTGCGGATGAGTGAGTGACCGAACCTGAAGGCGGCTGAGGCGAACTCATTGAGGATTCCTGGATTGCAATTACCGTCATATTCTGCGGGAGGTCATTGGTTGAGAGAAATGGAGAAAGAGAGAAAGAGGTTATACATGTCGATATAAAAACATACATAACCATTACCTCTAACACATACACACATACACACACACACTCACCGCCATAGTAACCCTCCGTCTTGAGTCTGAGCGAGTACAGCTGCATCGCGTTCCAGCCCAGGACTCGCGGAAGGAACTCATTGTAGACCACGTGTTGCCATTCCGCGGTGACGATGCGCCGAGCCTCCTGATACACGCGCTCGTCATCCCAGTGGGCGTTGATCTGTCGCGGCAGGAGAGCCGGAGGGTCAGAGGTGGTGATAATGGTGATATGTAAATGTAGAGGATGGTATAGGAACAAGTAATTTGTGGATGGTGAAATGGAGATTAAATAAGGTGAAGAATATGCGAGTGAAATTAAATGTATGAATAGATAAAAACTACGGATATGAGAAAAATGGTGGAAAAAGTGATGAATGTAATTGAAAAACTATAAGGCAGACAAACACGTTAATAAAAAAAAATGAATAAAAATGTGAATAACTAACCATACAAGTGTTTAAGTAAGAAAATAATGCACAACACTACACAATTACTCTCTGAAAAGAAAAAAAGAAAGAAGGAAGGAAAAAGGGAGCAGCATTGACCCGTTAGTGGAGAGAAAGGTGAAGCTGATACTGCCATTGCACAATCCATGAAAGAGCTATTTTGTTCCTCACCGCTGACAATCCCTCGGCGATCCTGTTGTGTTCTCTCATCCAGATGGTGTGAACGACGGCAAGCCCGGGCTGCTCGGAGGACCTGGAATCCCCTGCCTTGAAGCACCGTCCGGAGTCTGCTTTGCATTCTGGGTTGCCAGTCTCCTACAGAAAATGAAGTAAATTAATGGATTAGCGACTCACAGTAAATATTGTCTCATCGATGCTAATAATAGTTTAAGAAGTGGATGCAGAGAAATTGAGCACTGATAAGATGGAGGACTGGGTGAGTTGGAAAGCTTACCTGGGGAAGGAGAGGCTTTCCGCGAATGGGATGTCTGGTGACGTTAAGAAATCCAATTTGGTCTGCCCTCAGTTCCCGCCCCTCGCACAGCTCCTGGCCGTAAATATGTGATGCGTCCAAGAAGGCGGTGTTCTGGTTGATCTGCTCGCGTGGTCCTAAAGTCTGCTGGCCTGGGAGGGACCTGGGGGGGAAAGGAATATTTTATGGTGAGAGTGGTGTTGAGGAAAGAGACTGGAACAGAGCAAAGAAAGGCAATGTGTAGAAAAAAATGTAATTATTTATCTCAAGCTGTTCTGTGATAATGAGGCAGCGTTACCTGGTGAATGCAATGCAGAAAGGCCTTCCGGAAGAGATGTTGACGGCAGGGTAGTACGGGTCATGGATGGGGACAGGGATGGGCCAGCACTCAGGATGGACACGTTGCTGAGCCTCGCAGTCTCGGCAGTCTAGGATGGAGTTCTGGAAACCCTTGTTGACAGGCGTAAAGGTGATGTCGTGGTCCAGGAACTGTCCGAATTGCATCACCATGAGGGTGTAACGGGCGTGTGGGTGCGAAATATCATTGTGAATGGTAGTGGAGATGGTGCGTGGTGATGGCAGCGAGTCACCAGACACTGATCTGGTTCGAGGCGCCGAAATACCATCGTCGTAGCCAGCGGGCAGCATTCGTGCGAACACCGTGTTGGAGCGGCCAAAGTCTGGTCGTCGCAGATTGTTGCAGTGGCCGCTGATGGTGCGGTAACGGTTGCGGGCGTCACAGGCACGGTGCTCCTCGGTTTCACGACAAGAGCGTATAAGTGGAGCAGGCGGCACCAGGCCAGAGATATCCACAGACTCCAGATCGAGGTCAAGGGAGTCAAACTCATTGCCGAGGCCTTGGATCTGCCTGCGCACGCGGCGGTCATGCATGATGGTGACAAGCTCTTGACTGGTGGCCTCCAGCAGCACTGAGGTGTTAGCCAGTACCAGGGAAGTCGGATTGGGCTTATTATTAGCATAAGCTGAGCCTACGGGAGACTTGGAGCCTGCTACCAGGCCCTTCTCGAAAATTCGTTTCTCCATCTGGCGTCGTCGCTCCACTGCTTGCTTGCCCTTCTCAACCACGCTGTGTAGAATGTCCTCTGCCACCACCACCTTGCCACGGGTCTTCCATGCACCCAAATTTACGTTGTCTAAGTCGCGGCAAGACATAGGAGCGTTCAGGAACTGATCGCGGGCGAGGAAAGTGGCGCGCGGCACGGTTTCCATGCCCGGCACATTGTCACAAAGAAGACGAGCGATGGAAGCCTTGCGGAGTTCAAAGAGTTGCTCCTTGCTGAAGGCGGAGGGTGGCAAGTCATTCTCGTACCAGTAGCGATCGGTTTGACGCAATACTTTGAACTGCAATGCAAGAAGGCAGGACGCCGTGGGTCCCACTAGTGCCCCATCCACTGGCAGCTCTGAGATAACGCCTGTAAACAGATCAATGTCGGCCACGTCAGTATAAATATTCCGCAAGCGCGCTATTTGTTCCGGATGCATGGTGTCAGCGAGGTCTTCAAAGGAATGTGCAGGTCGGCGACCACACAAAGGACGCCACACCACGTATGGCGGCAAGCCGTGGTCTCTGCCAGCCTGTATAGCTCGTGCCACGAGGTCCAGGTTGCCGAGATAGCCCCGGATTGAGCCGCTCACCGCCGCGTCAAATGTCAGTGAGTTGGTGGACACGAGGCCGTGCATCAACATCTCGTAAGCACCAGATTTGTACAGCAGCGACATGTTTAGCGCTGTACTGGCCAGGGGAACGTGACTGTGACCAAGGCTGAAGTGGTCTGGCAGCAGAGACAGCACCAGCTGCAGCACCGCCGTCGACACAGAGTTGAATACGCCGGGCTCGATGGTGATGTCGTAACCATGGTAGAAACCAGCAGCAAGAGGCGTTAGCTCGTTCTCCTCCACCACCTGCAGGACGAGAAGAGATAAGTCAAAGGGAGGATTCCTTGGAGTCCGTAGTGTTTTCACACTTTCTGACACTCCGTATTCCTATCTGTCCTTTCTCTTTTATGTTAATAGTGCCACAAGCTTATACTTACTCTGGTGCCCAGAAAGACTGGCAGGAACTCCTTGTAAGTGATATGTTGCAGCTGCGCCGACACAATAGCTCGTGACTCCTCGAATATGGTGTCGTCACCCCACTGTGGATTGAGCTCCGACAGTGCCGAGGCGATGCGATTATGCTCGTGAACCAGCAGTGTTTGCAGCGCTCCCAGCCCAGCGTGGAGGTTGAGTCGCAGGTCACCACCAAGGAAGCACCTACAAGAAGATTTCTGATAGATTTTGGAGGGTAATCCACATGAAATTATAGTTTTTGAAACCAAAGCAACTGAAGATAAGACTAATCAGGGAATGAAAGAAGAGACTGGATGGGGGAAGATTGCTAAGTGAAGGACAGAGAAAGCGTAGTTAAGCAGATGTTGAGTGGATACGGAGGATGAGGACTGGGAGGTTCGCAGACTGGGATGAATCAGAAGGCAGAATAAGTATCCAGGAGAGAGTGAGGCTCGGGTGACACGGTGACACGCCAGGAATGAAAGGGACAAGAGACAAGGACACAGCAGGAGTGAAGGGATAAAAATGGCAACACTGTGGATGTGGAAGGCAACACTTACATCATGGCGTCTTTGCAGGTGTGAGAAGTAGCGCGGGGCAGAAGCCAGTCCGCCTGTGTTTTGAGGTGACCATTCTCGAAGAGCCTAAGGGCGTCACTCTCCCGCTTTGAGGATCCGTACACTGCTGAGGCGTCGAGGAAGGACGTGACACCATTCAGCTGTTCACGCACTCCTGTAGCAGAGGCGATAGCAGTGAGGAATGGAGAACGAGGAGCACATTTCACCGTGATAATTAACTTGCATATAAATTAGAGAACTAGTAAAAGTACACACACACACACACACACACACTGAATAACAACAAACAATTTAAAAAAACCGTTTCCTTGTGTAGATTTTCACCAATTACCGCCTGGTCTTACTCAACACATCCCCTTGTAGCTGTTCATAGCATCACCACTACTCATCCACATACAATACTGACCGAGGGCACAGTCGGTGGTGGTGGCTGGGGCGGTGCGGGCGTACTCCCAGCAGACGTCGCGATCCGTGATGGGATAGCACTCAGGGTGGGTCTCACTGGGGCCACAACACCGAAGCTGAGGTGACGGAAAGATGAGATGCTAGTGAAGAGGGAAGAAGAATGTTCGCGGATGTGTAGATAAAGATGGAAAAGAATAAAAAGAGGATGGAAGTGAAGATGGATGTGGAAAAGGGGGAAGAAAAAGACATGAAGAGGAAGATGGAGTTTGATTAAGGCAGTGAAAATGAAGAATGGAGTAGAGGAAGAAAAGAAGAAACAAGACGAAGAAGATGATGAAGGAAAAGAACAAATGGAAGTAAAATACAAATAAAGGAACAGAAAAAAGTGCACAGACATACATACAATCAGCCCAATTCCTTACCCTCTCTCCTCTCACGCCCTCGCCAACAATGGGTCGGGAAAGATCGTGAGCAAGGTACTGTCCCCACACAGCTGCCAACAGAGAGACGTGGGCGTGGGTTCGAACCCCTCCAGCGTGGGCAGTGGCGGACACAAGGGAGGCTGGCGGCAAAGGACGGCCGGAGAGCGACGCCCTTGGGGATGACACACCTGTGGGCGGAGAGGGGCAGGTGTGGTGAGGTTATGATAAGAGATGAGATGAGAGAGAGAGAGAGAGAGAGAGAGAGAGAGAGAGAGAGAGAGAGAGAGAGAGAGAGAGAGAGAGAGAGAGAGAGAGTTATAATAATTTCATATGTGAGTTACGCTGGTTAAGGATGCAGAATAAATAGCATAACATTGAATTTAATGATTTGAAAATACTTAAATGTAAAATTTAAGCAACAACAATAACAATAATAAACACATCCACGGTGCACGGCCGGGGTGGTGAGTGGATGACGGAGTAAGTAGCTTTTAGGCATAGGCAGGCAGACATCTGCGTTTGTTGATGTAGCCTTGAGATAGCCTTTATCTTTTGTTTTCCTCATCTAAGCTTCTTTGTTTCTTCATCTCATCACCCAGTGCTAAATACACCACGGAGAGATGACGCATTCATAGCGTCCCGGAATATACACCTTTAACTTATAATCTATGAAAATTATTAGAGGAAGTCACTGATTGGTAAAGAATTTAGAGCAAAGGAGAAAGGAATATATATAAGTGGTCATTATTTACATTCCCGAGGAGGCTGATGGGAGGGAGGAGCCGTGGAGATTACAGCCGAGAGGAGAGAGTGAGATGCGTGATGTAACACTTGTTGTATAGCGTGTTATGGCGGCGCCCGTCACGCTACAACCACCACCACTACCACCACCACCACCACCACCACCATTTCCACCAGTCATACTTATCCAACCATCCGTAGTTAACAGAAGCACCACGCACGCCAGCCACTCACGCCTCTCCTGATAACGTTGTACTACACATGTAATGACTGTAACACGCACAAAGAAGTGCTACATGTTTGAACCTCATCTCTTCACTACATTGGCCTCTCACTCTTTGGGATATCTTTAGCTGACGACGACATTTGGTGCAATAGCAAGAAAGTTAACAAAGTGTCAGAGTAGCGGTTTGAAAAGAAAAACAGCAATGACTCGTCGGATTTGTTACCCAGACTTACTTGATAACTGTGGTGGGTAATTCTGGAAGTTATACACTCATCAGATTTTTAACCACAAAGCTAAAGTATTTCATTTTATTAACACTCACATGTAGTTATTTTTCATGAAATAATACAATCTCTCTCTCTCTCTCTCTCTCTCTCTCTCTCTCTCTCTCTCTCTCTCTCTCTCTCTCCCTCTC
>CM035196.1:21219365-21229365 GCA_020233015.1 Callinectes sapidus
AGAGAGAGAGAGAGAGAGAGAGAGAGAGAGAGAGAGAGAGAGAGAGAGAGAGAGAGAGAGAGAGAAAATTTACCTGGACATGAGAAAAGGTGGTGTGAGAGAGAGAGAGGGAAAGGAGAGGTGGAGAAAAAGAAAATGGGGGAGGGAGGGAGTAAGACGAGGAAGGGAGGGGAAAGAAGAGAGGAGAGGGAGGGGGAGAGAGAATAAATGGTGAGAGGAGGGAGAGGGGAGGAGAATAAGAGCTGTGGGGAGAGAGGGAGAGAGAGAGGGGGGGGATGGGGAGGAAAGGAAGAGGAGGTAAGGGGAAAGAATGCTCGTAAGGTGAGGTTATGAGGGAGAGAGAGAGAGAGAGGAAGAGGGAGAGGGAGAGGGAGAGGGAGAGAGAGAGAGGGAGAGAGAGAGAGAGGGGGAGAGGGAGAGGGAGGAAGGAAATGAGGGTGGCCAGTACCTAAGAGGGAAGGAAAGGACTTAACTCACACACACACACACACACACACACACACACACACACACACACACACACACACACACACACACACACACACACACACACACACACACACGAGAGTGCATCGTCTCGTAAAACAACACCCTTGATGTTCAACAGGGAAAAAAACTAAATAAAATAAATCGATGAAAAAAGTCACAGCAGCTGGTGGCTCCATTCTGCCAATACTGGGTGTAAATAAAAGCAATATTGTTTTTATCCATTTTTTTCAACCTCAGAGCAAAGAGGTCCCTGTAAAATACCCGATTCTTCATAACTTTTATCTATTTTTTTATTTGTCTCACTGTCACAGTCTATAAACAAGGCAATAAATTCAAGCGAGTGACACAGTGATGGGGAAGAGGGAATGGGAGGAGAGATGTGTTATGTAAGGGAGAGAAGAGAATATGTAGCTATGACAGGGAATGGTATGTATGGTGGAGGATGTAAAGGGAGAGGAGGGACGGAAGGGAATGACCAGTGGAGGTATGTAAGGGGAAGAATGTAAGGGGAGTGATAGCATGGAAAGTTTGGTTTGGAAGAGGTATGGGAAAGGGGGAGGGAGAGTAAAGGGGGACAGAGAAGGGGGAATAGCTGATAGAAGTATGGAAGAGAAGGATTGAATAGTAGGAAGGAATACAGAAGGCAAAGGAAAAGAAGAAAATTGAGCTGAGAATAATTTACTTTAATCTGGTAGGAAAGAAATGTCTGAATAAAACAGTGAAAGGAAAAAAATAGATAGAAAATAAGGAAAAGAAAAATTACACAAAATCCAATGTAAAGTCAACTGAAGTAAGACAAAAAATACACTGCAGTAGAAAGTTGAGGAAAAGAAACTCATAGACATTCATAAAATACCTAGAGTAGACAATGAAAGGAGAAAAATCACTCCCTTTAGAATACCATTGCACTTTAGATATGGAAATGGCGATTTGTAGATTTCAATATTGGAAGCTGAAATGTACAGTCCATCCCTTCCCTATGAGCTCTGTAATGAAAACTGGGGTGATCTTAGAGAAGCGGAGAAAAGGGAGAGAGAGAGAGTGAACCAGAAAGGCAGAGGGAGAGAGAGGGGTTGGAGGGGAAGAATGAAGTGATAGGGAGAGAGTTGTGAAAGAGTTGCTATGACAGGGGAGGAGGAGGAGGAGGAGGAGGAAGAGGAAGAGGAAGAGAAGTGGGGTGGAAAGGAGCAGGAATATGGAAAAAGGAATTTGGCTTGGATATTAAATAAGCGAGGAAAACTGAAAAGCAGAGAGAGAGAGAGAGAGAGAGAGAGAGAGAGAGAGAGAGAGAGAGAGAGAGAGAGAGAGAGAGAGAGAGAGAGAGACAGACACACACACCGAAAGGGGCGGGGGCGGGGGGCGGTACGGTCACATTTTGGGAGACGTGGGTATGGGGTGGGGGGAGGGGAGAGGAAGGGAGGGACAGATGGAATTGGGAGAGGAAAAAGAGCATAGAGTCGCTAAATAATTATAGATTCCTGGAGTCTCTTGTCCTCTTCTGCCCCACTTGGCCAACACGACGCTCCCTCGGCGGTGACAGAGGCGGCCAGGGCGACATATTGTGATAACTCCCGACCGGTTTGGGATTCTCTCTCTCTCTCTCTCTCTCTCTCTCTCTCTCTCTCTCTCTCTCTCTCTCTCTCTCTCTCTCGTTTTTATTGTTATTTTTCTTTCTTCTTTTTATTTTTTTCTATATTTGCTCGTATTTCTTTTGGTGATATTCGTCTCTCTCTCTCTCTCTCTCTCTCTCTCTCTCTCTCTCTCTCTCTCTCTCTCTCTCTCTCTCTCTCTCTCACACACACACACACACACACACGGCAGGCGCGCGCGTTTATCCCTGTTTTATTCACCCTCCCATCATCCCTCTGCTCTTGCTCCACCCTTTCGCACTTATATTTTTTCATACCAAGGGACTTTAAGGTCCGTGTCCTTCTCTCGTTCCCTCTCAGCTTTTTCAAGCTAAACTTTCATTTTAAAGTAACGTTTTCGCCTCTTTTGCTTAGTCCACATATTTTTGCAAAAGAGAAACATGTTTATTGTAATAAAAATATAAAAGAATGCATTCCGATTGCTTTATTTAGTAGTAGTACTCACAAAAGAACGTAAAAGGAAATTAAATTTGATTTCATCGTGCTGGTCTAGAATATACTAACTAACCAACTAACTAGTATTCTAGCTACTTAACTGAATAACTAAAGTATAACCACCATGGAGCCAAGCATAAACTCCCCAGCAAAAAAAAAAAAAAGTCGAACACCAAAGTAACCATGGGAGAAACAGTCTAGATTAGAAGAAAAAAAAAGCAAAGCCTCTAATCACGAAAGAATCACGCAACACATACACACTCAAAGTGGCGGACCTCCCAAGACCTCAACGTGTAAAGAAACAACCACGCAAGCACCTCCAAACCGGCATTAATATGAGCCAGACTAGACCTTCCCTTGCCCCCATGAAAACATCTCCTCCTCACCTCTCCTCCTGACCCCCTCGCTGAAAACCGGCTTTTGAAAACGAGACACGAAGAGTACGAAGGAGCCGAGGCTGAGGCGGGGCCGAGCGTGTTGCAAGCAGACACAGAATGCACGAGATGATAACCTGGGAGGCGAATTTTTACAGAAAGCAGCGCACGAGAGATGAATAGTGTGCCGCCGGTACTACAGTTAGAGGTGTGGATAATTGCTTTAAGGAGTCTAATGCTATGAGCCTAAGGCCTTAATAATCAGGTTGGTGGCACCCCCGAGCGTATCTGCAGGGAGGGAAGGGAGGATCAGGGAGGGGTGGTTTTGGCTAGAAGGATTGATGGGAGTTTTGAGGATTTTGTAAGGTTACTAGTCCCTAAGTTTTTGTGTGTATGTGCTTAGATTTCTTTCGTACTGGGCCTTTTTTTTTTTTTTTTTTGTCTTTTATTGTCATGCCTCTTTTTTCTTTTCATTCTTTACTTTTGTCATTGTCTTCCAAAATTTACTTTTTCTTTTTTCATTCTCTTCGTCCCTTCCTCCTTCCTTCAGTCTTTTTCCTTTTTCCATATTTTTCCTCTTCTCTTTCCCGTCTTCGTCTTATTCTCCACCCGCCTCCCCTCCTATTCTTCTCCGTGTCTGTCTCTTTCTGCCCTCCACTCCCTGTCATATCTTCCTTTCTCTCTTCCTTTCGTCATTCTTCTTTATGTTACAGTAATGGTTTCGTAACTTGCGTTTTCTTTCCTTCAGATTTTTTCTCCCTCTCTTCTGCAACATTTGATCTTCGAGTCGCTCACCAGTTGGCTTTTCTTCTCTTTTTCAGCGTCTTTTCGTTTTTCGGTCTTATCTTTTTTTTACCTTTTTTTTAAAATCCTTTCATTACTTCGCTTTCCTCGTCTCTTCCCTTCACGCTTGACCAATTAGTTTCTCTTCTCTGTTTTTAAAGATTTTTTCTATACATATATATATTTTTTTCAAACTTTAGCCTTAGCATTATCTATTGTATTTTTAATATTGAGTAACCGAGTTGGCGCATAGCTTCTCTCTCGCTCTCTCCCTCTCTCCTCCTCCTCTTCCTTTGCTCTTTGTCTGTATCCCCCCCCCTTTCCTTGCCTTACCACTCCGTAATGACGGTTCCTGCCTTGATACACTTATTTCACTTACCGTGCGATCTTCAGCACTTGCATGACAACCAACACCTTCATTTTTACTCTAAATAACCTTGTACGCCAACGTTTTTATTGTTTTTATCTCACCTTGTCTTGTCTCCCTTACTCATCCTACTCATTCCCCTCCAAGTAGCTCTATTTTTGGCCTTCATCGTCGTCGTTCTCCTCTTCCTCCTCCTCCTCCTGCTGGTGATACTCCTCTTCCTCCTCCTCCTCCTCCTCCTTACTCTTCTGACCTCGATGGATCATTCACACGTTATTTGACATAATTAGAATACTCGCCTCGTAAAAAGTCAACCTAGACTCGAGTTACGCCGCTTGCAATCTCTGGAAGGACTGACATAATTAGGGAGCAGTGGTGTTACTTTACTCCCTGGCTCCTCCTGCTCCTCTTCCTCCTCTTCTTCGTCCTCCTCCTCTTCCTCCTCCTCCTCCTCCTCCTCCTCCTCCTAGTGGCGAGTTATCCCCCGCCACTTTTGAACTAACTGCGAGATGATAAGACCAGGCGATTGCGTCTAATGTAAAATCTATTATAAAATACTCGCCATTTCCGTCGCTTCTGATTATATCTTGTGCACCTGGGCTTACCTGGCGCTCTCTCTCTCTCTCTCTCTCTCTCTCTCTCTCTCTCTCTCTCTCTCTCTCTCTCTCTCTCTCTCTCTCTCTCTCTCTGTATTTACCTCAGCTCCGGTTTTTCTCTCACCTGCAGAGGCCGACAGGTATATAATATGCATGAATATTAAATTTCGTAGGTCAGGCCACACCTTATAATGCCAGATGGGCAAGAAGAAGAGGGGAATTAGTAGAAGAAGAAAGAAGAAGAGAGGAAAAAGAGGAGAAGTAAAATCAAGGGGAGGGGGGGGGGGAAGGTAGGGAGGAAGAGGGAATAGTACAATGGGGGTGGGGGAGACGAGGAGGAGGAGGAGGAGGAGGAGGTAGAGGAGGAGGAGAAGGAGGGGTCAAGAGGACGGAATGTGATCGCCCAAGGTAGTGGTGTCTATCATGGGTGTTTTTGGTGTTCTGTTCTGGAGGTGGTGACGAGATTCCCAGCAGGACGTTTTGTGGTGTTGAAACTTGCCTTATTTGCTTATCTTCATTATCTCTGCTACTGCTTGCCTGCCTCCCTGCCTGCCCTCCTGCCTTCCTGCCTGCGTGCTGCTTGTTTGCCTGTCTCTGCCTGCATGCCTGTCTGTCTTCCTGCTTGTTCCACGGCATCCTCCCTTGTCTCTCCGTTTGTCTTCCTTTGTCTTATAAGTGTGTCTCACTTTTTTGTGTATTGTTGATTTTCTTGTTTCTATCTTTTTTTTTTATTTGTGTGTGTATTTTCTCTCTCTCTCTCTCTCTCTCTCTCTCTCTCTCTCTCTCTCTCTCTCTCTCTCTCTCTCTCTCTCTCTCTCTCTCTCTCTCTCTCTCTCGCCATGTTTATTTACGTTTTTTTATTTTTTTTATTTACTTTAATCATTGTAACTATTTATTGAAAAACAGGTATTTTTCAAGAGTCATGTTTAGCATTTCATGGAGTTTTTGCGTTTTTATCCAACCATAACGGATTGACATTAACATTATTTTCTTTTACTTTTTTGCAAATAACGCCCAACTGTGAACATAAATGAAGAGGCGCTGTGATTTTACAGAGGGTAACAAATATCAGTTTTCACGCACCTTTTTACCTTATTGAGTGGATTATTGTATTTTTTATCTTTTTTTTTTCATTTTCAGGGCTTAGTGGTGCAGTAATACTCTACTCAAGATTCCGAATCGTATCCTGGCCATGATCAAGTAATGTTTTTTGCTGGACTCAGAATTTAGATCATTTGGAGTTTATGTGCTTATAAGATATTTTATAATTCGATGACTACTACTATTGCTGCTGCTGCTGCTCCTACTTCTATTACTACTTCTGCTGCTGCCATTACTACTACTACTACTACTACTACTACTACTACTACTACTACTACTACTACTACTACTACTACTACTACTACAACAACAACAACAACAACAACAACAACAACAACAACAACAACAACAACAACAACAACAACAACTACTACTACTACTACTACTACTACTACTACTACTACTACTATTACTACTACTACTACTACAATCCTTACCTAATCATTACCATCATCTTCATTATCATTGTTGTAATCATTAGTAGTATCACCAGTTTGACAACTACATCCAGACACCACCTCTGAATCATGCACCTTAGAAAATATAATAAAAAAAAGATTCATATACATAAAATTAATGAAAACAATAGATATCTTTAGGAATATCTACATGATGAGGGGGGGAGGGGAGGGAGGAGTGGAACCTATTTACATTTCTAAAAGTACGCCGAGACTGAGGAAGGCCTGTGTGTGTGTGTGTGTGTGTGTGTGTGTGTGTGTGTGTGTGTGTGTGTGTGTGTGTGTGTGTGTGTAGCATCAGACAAGCCCGTCGCAGGATTACAAGTTAGGGTGAGCGGCGGCCGTATCCTGCACCTTCATCTACCCGCCGACTTATGTCCTTCCTTAGGCATTCAGATCTAAGAGGAACACATCCGAGTACCCTTCCGCCGCGGCCCTTGCTCCTCTTGGTGGGTCCCGCTGCCCTGTTGATTATCACGCCTCAGGATCGTCTCTTACCTCCTCCTCCTCCTCCTCCTCCTCCTCCTCCTCCTCTTCCTTAAGGCTCCAGGGTAGACGTTCAAGGTAGATGAGATTTGATTGGGTCTTACTCATAGGCAGGGTTTGTCTAGGTAAGGTTGTGTTGGGTTGGGCTGGTGTTGTTCATATTTTGTTGTTGTTGTTGCTTTGTTTTTTGGTTTTGTTTTGGTGAGAGTGGACTTGTTTTGTGTGTCATTTCATTTTTTTTTTTTTTTTTTTGGAAGGGGGGTGGAGGGAGGCGTGTGGTTTGTATTGTCGTTTATCTTTTTTTTATTATCGTTCTGTTCACTAATATCATTGTTAGCATCATCATCATCATCATCATCATCATCATCATCACTACTATCATACGCTTTGTTGTTGTCATGATCTTATTGTTTTCTTTTCTCTTCTTCTTCTTCTTCTTCTTCTTCTTCTTCTTCTTCTTCTTCTTCTTCTTCTTCTTCTTCTTCTTCTTCTTCTTTTCTTCTTCTTCTTCTTCTTCTTCTTCTTCTTCTTCTTCTTCTTCTTCTTCTTCTTCTTCTTCTTCTTCTTCACTCCTCTCATTCTCCTTTTTCTTTGAATAAGCAACACTTTTCCACTATTCTCCAGAGCGAATAATCTTCAGTGACTTTTTAAAAACTTACCCGGATTTGTTGTTTGTCTCCCTTTGATTTTGACTTTAAATTCTTTTTTCTTTGTACTCGCTTGCTCGCTCGCTTGTTGGTTGGTTGGCTGGCTATGTGTGTGTGTGTGTGTTTTCTTTTTTTTCTTTGTCGGCCGTCGCGCTTTTCTCATTCCTACCCACAGACAGACAGTCGCACGGTCGCCAAGGTCACGCACATTAATAGTATTTTTCTCTGCCGTGTGGTCTGGCAAGGTCACGGGCGGCGGGTGTAATGGGAGGATTGTCGCCTCGAGATGACTGTGAAAAACCTTCTTTGTGCGGCGAAAAATTTATGCGTATAGCACGGCCCTTATTTTGCCTTACCTATTTTCCCACCTCATTACGCCGCTAGCCTTCCACCACCACCACCACCACCACCACCACGACGACCCATCAGCCGACCAGCGCCACCACCCACCACCCTCTAAATCTCCACCTTCCAACGTTAATATCACCTGATAATTGAACTTCATCTCCCGGCCAGAGCTTTATAGTACAAGGTGGAGTCTTGAGCCTTAATGGAACCTGATGGCAATATGAGGAAAAGGAATATGTACACTTGAGAAAAGAAAAAGTATTGCCATGTTGTAAAAAAAAAAAGTCCAAATGTTTTCTGCGACTTTTGACTCAAGTATTATGTTGGTATGCATGGAGAGGAGGAAGAAGAGATGGTGGAAGAGGAGGGTGAAGAATAGAGGACGATAATAGAGGATGGGGGTCACTGTATCTTTCTTTATGATGCTTTTCCTTGCGGTTATGATGCGCTGTGTGTCTGTGTTGTCGTGAGGTCTCTTATCATAAGGCGCCATATTCCCCATGTCTCCAAGCACTGCAGGAGGAATATGTGCGTGTAAAGTTTGGGTGGTTTGAAATTCTGGAGGTGTTTGTGGGTTTGTGTTACGGTAGTGTTGTGTCTTATGCGCGTGTGTGATCATCTTTATGCATCATGTGTGAGTTTTGCTTCCTCTCTGTGTTGCTGTTCTTGAATAAAGGATTCTAGTTTTCTCTCCCTGTTTGTGTTCCCTTCAGTTATTTGTGTTGCTGATCCACTTTCTGTTCGCCTTATTTGTTCTGCTTCTATTTTTAGTCGGTGGGGTTCTCGCTATTATATTTCCTTCACCGGTTATTTGTGTCAGTGTGTCTCGTCGCTGTTGTTATTGATGCCGCCTTTGTTGTTGTCTCTCCGTTGCGGTGGTATTGATGTTCCCTTGCGTTACTGTTGCGTGCATTTCACTTATTGTTCGCTCATGCCTCGTAATTGACGACGTTGTTTCTGCCACTACGCACCTACACTTGTTGGTTGCCTCACTACTAACGCTTTTGTTGTTGTTACTGGTAGAAGCGGGGGCGGTGGTGGTTGTGTGGTTGTACTGTTGCTGCTGCTGCTGTTGGTGTTGTTGTGTTATCCTTGCCTGGCATTCTGTTGTTGCTCACATGCATCGGCTTGCTAATTATTATGGTGTTGTTTGTGTAGCTGTTGTATTTTTTTGCCTGCCTACTCTACCACTACCGCCGCCTCCACCACCGCCACTGTACTTGATGTCGCTGTAGCCTCCACCCACCACCACCGCCTCGTTAGTAATCAAACCCACGACCTTTGTATTTGACGTAATCGCTGACGCATCCCCCGGCGGAGTCATCTCGGGGCCCACGATTGTTTGATGTCACCTGAATGCGACTCTGCTCAGCGGGGCGCTAGACTCGTGATCAGTAGCAGCCGGGCACCGACCAGTAATTAGTGAGCCTCATGGACTGAACGAAACAGAGAGGGAAGAACTAAAGAAGGAGGGATGAAAGTAATAAGTAGACGAAGAGGCAGAAGTGCAGAGTAAAAAGAGAGGAAGGCGATGCTAAAGAAGGAATGGAAGAAATAATAAGCAAGACAGGAGGAAGGAGAGAGATAAAGGGAAGGGCTAAAAAGGGAAGGAGGCAGAGGTGGCGAGGAAGAAGTGAGAAAAAGAAGAAAGAAAGGAGGGAAGCTGGCAAGAGGAAAGAAGTGAAGGGAAACAGGTGAGAAGTAAAGAAACCAGTGGATGTGGCAAAGAAAGTGGAAAATGTATGGGAATAGAAGGTAAAAGGAGAAAATGAAAAGGAGAGGTATAACTGCAAGAAAGAAAAGAGGAAGAGAAAATAAAAAGAAACAGGGAAGAGCTGGGAAGGCTAGAAAGACACGAAAAGGAAGAAGTAAAAAAGAAGAAAGGGAGAAAAGAGAGGTAGAAAACAATGTAACCGCTGTGAGAGAGAACACAAGCAAGTGCATAGTAAAAAAAGAAAAACAGAAAAGACGGTTGATTAAAACGAGGACTGTTGAATAATTAAATAAAGAAAAATAATAGCAGTGAACAATAAGAAAAGACGAAAAGGAAAAACAGAAAAAAATAAAAGATCAAACAAGTAAGGCGAGATAGAAGAGAAGAAGCGAGTCTTGCAGAGGAAGGAGAGGAGAAGCAGGGAGAGATGAGAATGGAGGCCTGAGGTGACGGGGAGGTGGTCGCCAGTATATCACGAAGACAAGGGACTCTGTTTAACGTGGGAAGGATTGTTGTAATGATCGCCTCTCCACCCTCGCCACTAGTTGCTAGG
>CM035196.1:21369074-21379074 GCA_020233015.1 Callinectes sapidus
AGAGAGAGAGAGAGAGAGTTCTTGTTTTTTTCTTCTTGTCGCTGAATCCCCACGGGAGGTTTCGGGGCCACAGCGAGGCGGGTGAGCGAGCAGGCGTCTCCGCGATGGGGTCTCCACCGACTCAAATTAAAGGGTTTCGAAGAGGTAAATTACTGCCGAGTGAGAGGGGGTGAGAGGTTTAGGAGACGCGATGGAGCGAGGCGCAGGATGTGAGGTTGGAAAGGAGGCCTCGAGAAGGTTATCACCACCACCACCACCGCCACACTCGTGAGGCATTACTCGAAAGGGAGGAGGAGCCGCGTGGCAGAGGTGGGGCGAGGAGCAGGGCAGGCAAATACGTGAATAAGAAGATAAAGGAGAGAGAAAAAAACATGGGGTAAGTGGAGTGAATGCATCTTTTCTCACAACGTTCTCGGCTTGGTTTCCGCGATACTTCATTAAGCTTCGTTAATTATCGTCTCACTGTGTCTGCCTTTGAAGTGAGGTAGTACTATGCAAACTGCACACACGGCCACTTCACTTCAGTCTCCTCCTGGGGATGATCTAAAGCAGACCACATTAAGTCTAAAAATAGAAGAAAAAAATATTCTGCTATCACAGCTTAACGATGCTCAACGCAATGCGGTCAGAAATATAGAGAAAATGTTCTGTAAGCCGAACAACACAGTCATGGTTTGTGCCTTCAATAAAGCAGGAGTCTCAAGTGGCCTGCTTGAGAGAGAGAGAGAGAGAGAGAGAGAGAGAGAGAGAGAGAGAGAGAGAGAGAGAGAGAGAGAGAGAGAGAGAGAGAGAGAGAGAGAGAGAGAGAGAGAGAGAGAATTTTATATCTATTCTTGTTTTCCTTGCGGGAAATATTATGCATAAAGCTTCAACTTGGTTTCCTGAATGTTTCCTATCTGTCTTTTGGCGTGGGAAGCAAACAGGTGTTTAGAAAGGTTAATGTGTGTTGACTGACTTTTAAACTTTTTTTTTTTTTTCGTCCTCCCTTTTGTCTCTGAAAGAAAGTAGGTAAAAAACATAATGTTACTAGGTCTTGTCAATTGCACTAGGGGAAAGTTGTACAACACTAGTACTCATCACCACCTTAATCACCTTCATCACTACCACTACTACCATCAACACCAACACAACCATCACCACCTCCACCGTTCACGTCCAAGTACCAAAACCATATTTTCTCCAGAGGGAGCACTTTGCTGATTACAATGCGTACACACCACTCGTCACCGACTGAGTAGATCTGTCTACTGGTCTCCCGCGATGTACTGACGTCGATTGTTATGCCCTGAGGGAGCCCTGCCGTTCGCCTCGCTTACAGCCTATGCCACACACACACACACACACACACACACACACACACACACACACACACAAAGAACATTGTGGTGCAATAACAATGGGTATCAATAATGGCAGTAGCAAAAATGTTGACGGAGCAGATGACAAACTCGCCTTTCTATTTACATTTGTATCTGGTCGTGTATCTACTCAGCTGTCTATCTAGATACTTTACAAATACAAAGCAACCCGGAGCTGAGGCATAAAAACATAAAGTGGCTTACCAGCACGAAAACCACCATTACAATTATTAATAAATCTTCCAATACGCAATAGGAAGATGAACCAGCAGCTGTATGTACTTTGTTCTTATCCTTACATCATCTTCTCTACTAGTTCATTACCAGCACAAACGTCCCTTACTCAGTCCTACTCACCCCACACTTGATAAGCCTCAAAGCAAGAGACGCCGTCAAAGGTACTCGTACGACTAAACCTTTCCAATCACACTATCTCATAATTCCTATTGCTGCGTCTACACCAGACTAACACTTGTTATACATTTGCTCTCTGTGTCTCACCGTAAGACAGGTGACATGGTTAGTAGTCACAATAACATATTTGGCTCGACCTGAATAAAATTAGAAAGAAAGAAACTGGTTACCTAATGAAGTGGGAGGGAAGAGTAACTGAACATCTCGAAAGCATTGTGAGGTAAGGATATGTATTCCACAGTCAACCTATGCATTCACTTGTCTCCTTTTTTACCTGGGTAAAGGAGAAAAAGGCTGTGATGTGTACTTTACTTGTGATACGATTATTATGGGTCTACGAGTTACTATTACTGCTACTGCTGCTGCTGCTACTACTACTACTACTACTACTACTACTACTACTACTACTACTACTACTACTACTACTACAACTACTACTACTGCTAATACTTGTGTGTGTGTGTGTGTGTGTGTGTGTGTGTGTGTGTGTGTGTGTGTGTGTGTGTGTGTGTGTGTCAATCTGCATTACCTTTACGTGTATTCTGCGGCCACGGTTCATCACAACAGTACTGGCAGCTTTTACACTGGCAATACGTTTTTTCTAACTGAGTTCCATACCGTATCAATAAATAAAACTATACCGGTATTCACGTTATTAAAGGGAGTTTAAAGAAAACAAGAGAGGGAAAGAGCTATTGTATTGGTAAAAGCATTAATATACAGTGCTCGAAAAATAGCAATATGCGTTAGGATGAAAGAGAAGTATGTGTTAGGAAACGCAAGAAGAATGTATACCAAACACATGGGAGAAGGAAAATTGCTGTAGAATTAAGCTAGCAAAAAAATATAAATCAAAGCAAATGATGAATAGACAAACAAAAACCAGAGACGTATGATAAACAAATAAAGAAAGAAAGATAGAATAGAAAAAAAACATGATTAAATAAAAAAATATTTAATTAGTTCGGTCATACTCCACAGTAAAAATTGTCATACGCTCTAGTCCAAAGCAACGACCGAGGACGTGGTAAGATTCGCTCTGGTGAGAAATGCTTCAGCGTGCTATCTCGAGAATGAAGAAGTGCTAAATATCATCGTGTGCAGGAACACTGTTTGTCTGTTATCAATTATTCTTGCTTAAAATTACTAAAAGTATTCCCTCTCCCCCTCCTCCTCTTCCTGGGGGCTGGGTGGCATAGTTGGTCTTGGGCCTACGGTGCTGGTGGCCCGGGTTCGAATCCTTGCCAAAGCTAGTTGCCCAGTGTGACATGTAGCGTTCTTTTCGTTAACCCTAGTGGTACCATAATGACCTAAGCTGTTGCGCCACCTAATGTAATCATTTCCATTTCCTCTTTTTCCTCCTCCTCCTCCTCCTCCTCTTCCTCCTCCTCGTACTACTATTACCACTACGCCTACTATTACTGCCACTAAAAGAATATCTTTTGTATAGTCTTTGTTATCAAAGTCATGCGTCCATTAGTAGTAACAACAACAGTAACAGTAGCAGGAACAGCAGCAACAGCACCAACAACAACCACAACAACAGCAACAACAACAACAATAGCAACGAAAACAAAGATGACAACAATAGCAACGTCAGAATGTGGCACAGTAAACAGTCCAGGCAGCAGCAGTCGGCTTTCATAAGAAAGTAGAATTAGAAAATACTTACGATCTGAGCGTTTCCTGGTCATAACAAATATTTCTTCCAAGGCTTATTTATATCAAGTTTTGGCTGTTGTCTGCCTGAACATGTGTGTGTGTGTGTGTGTGTGTGTGTGTGTGTGTGTGTGTGTGTGTGTGTGTGTGTGTGTGTGTGTGTGTGTGCGCGCGCGTGTGTGTGTGTGTGTGTACACGCTCGGGCGTAGATCTATATGCTCAAAAAACAAAATATATCACACCACTATAATTCAACATTATCTCACATTTCCTATTGTCATTAATACATGCATCAATCCCTACCACTCTCCCATCATCTACATTACATCACCATGGCCCATTTGTCCCTATCGTCACTCACCACACACCCACTATAACCAGCTACATCTATCTATCTCTACACCATTCCCAGTCACCATTCATCACAACTAATGCCATTCCATCATCATCCAGGTATCGCCATCTCTCCACCCATCACCTCACCATCATCCGCTATCACTAGTCATCACACCCAGGCTTGTCACTCACTGCTAACCCTGTCACCACTCATCACTTCCATATCCTTACCCGTAGAAGTTCACGGCCATCTGTTTCCGATCACCTGGCGTAAAATTAGTATATGAATGATTTAGGTGAAAAACGTAAGAGTTTTTTATGCATGTAGAATGCTGTTCTGCGCAGGTGACAGAGGCAGTACTAGTGATAAATGCTGTAGCACTAGTAATAATGGTGGAACACTAGTAATACTAATGGTAGTATCATCAGTATCAATGTAGCAATCTTCTTCATGAGTCTTTTAATCAACTGCTATTTGACACATATTTTCTGCAATATCAATCACTCGGAGACATTTTTATTTGTTCTACAGTCATCTCTAATCCTTAAACTGCGTGGATATTCTAGAATCTGTTATCTTTCAACACCGTTTTACTTGTAGATACTTATAAATTACTCTCACATTATTTCTGGTTGTATTAATATAACTAATATTGGAGATTAAGATTTGAAATAAAATAGAAAAAACTTTTGGGGGAAGTGCTAAAAGAAATTTGGTTTGCATGCTTGCTAATACCCATGAATTATTATTAATTTACTTTTTTCACTGAGACAACGTAGTTTTTTTTTTCTGTCTAATGATGAATGGAGGATACACTTTGTCTTCACTTCAGTAGCTAACATACTTATAACATTACTCTTTTTTCACTTATTAGTTCACCAACACTATTTTGTAAGGACATGGTTGGTACTTATATTGATAAAGTGGCTCTTCACGTTTATCACAATGGGTTATTATGGTGGTAATCGATAAAAAAATAAACACGACCAGAAGTTGTGCACTACGTATACCACACTCCCTTCCTCCGTGTTTGAAATTTTCCCAGAATTTTCGGTAATCTTATCTGCTAAGAACCTACCAATTAGCTGGCTTTGTGAGATCTTCCAGAGATAAGAGGACTCAAGGCTGCGGAAAACACCAAACACAGGGGAAGCGAGTGGGGCAGATTACTCATTTACTAACCACGAGTTCCATAGTCAGAAGAGCTTTGTTCACTCCCCACGACTTGTTTTCAAAGGCCAGAGAGATGGTTAACCATGTTGATAAGAGTGTTTTTCGTTAAAATCATAAATATATATTGTCATGTTGTCTCCAGAACTCATGCCACTTCAGTTTTTAATGTAGCAGAGGTGAAGTCAGATTATGGTCCTCTCTGAAGTGGAGGGCAAATGACTGCCATTCTCCCAGGCCACCAGCCATCATAAACATCTGCATGACTTATTTTCTGCAGAAACTGGGTACAGATTAAAATGGGAAATGTCCGGCCTACTGCTTACATTTGAGAAGATAAGCAGCTACGTCAGATGGCGTGCATGCCTAAAGAGCTTGTGAACTTTTCATTCTTATTACAAAAATCAATATCACCACCACAACACCATCACTCTCCTCAGCCGTCTCATTTCTCTAGCTCTCTGTTATGTATATAATGATATTGCCACTTTAGATACCTAACATGACCTACTCCCGTTGCCGTGATTCTTAAAAATAGTTATGGGATGGCGAGAATAAAACGAGGAACGCCAGTGTATCAGCCAGCCAAGGCATGTTTTCGTCCGTCACTGATTACGAGGGTAAGACTCTGGCCAAGATAAAGCTTATCGCTGCCACCTCCTCTGCAGGGGTGAGGGGAAATGCTGAGATGGGAGCCAGAGGTCGAGAGGGAAGGCTAACATAGAGTGGAGGGAGCGAGCAGACGGGGGTGATAGAAGGAAATGGTAGAGAGGGAGGGTGGTAGGAAAGGGGCTAATGGAAAAGGAACGGGGAGTGAGGGAAGGTATCAGATAGAAGGAGAATGAGGACGAAAAGTTTAAATATACCAGAGTACTGCAAAAATACTCGCAAATACAAAATACTCGTTGAAGCTGTGTGTATTGATTCCATGAGTATTCAGGCTCTTACTTAGCACTGCCGTGAGCATTTATATCATCGCAAGTTTACTGTGTCCTTGAGAAGAAAAGCCTCATCTGGCTACAGGATGCAATAAAGGAACGAACTGCCAGCCAATATGTGCACTAACTAAGCCCGCCAGCTGCAGGCGAGCATATGTAAGCCACTAGCGAGGTGACCAATGGGCCGCCTTGTCATGATGAGTGATGATGATAGTAATAATAATAGTAGTAACAACAACAACAACAACAACAACAACAACAACAACAACAACAACAACAACAATAACAATAACAACAATAACAATAACAATAATAATAATAATAATAATAATAATAATAATAATAATAATAATAATAATAATAATAATAATAATAATAATAATAATAAATAATAATAATAATAATAATAAAAATAACAACGATGATTAGAAACCAATAACGATAATACGCAAACAACAATACAATCACTAATAAAACATGGCAATAAAGATGCTAATCTTTATCATACAAAAACAACCACATTTGTCAATCTACCAGTAAGTTGTGTGTGTGTGTGTGTGTGTGTGTGTGTGTGTGTGTGTGTGTGTGTGTTAGTAAGATATTTCTGATCATTAGCTAGAAAATCATAGTGTTTTCAGAAAACAGGATACATAAGTAAATTTCATCCCCACAATATACACTGGAAGAAATGCAATGCATGTTGAACAAAGTGGTAAAAAATGTATAAAGATTATATGCATTGCATCAAGCAACATGTAAAGATATCTGATAACTACATACAAGAATAATGCTTCATGAATATTTATAATGAAATGCCAGAAAATTGTGTCTTCTAAATCATCAAAAGCAGATCTGTTGGAGTAGAATTTTGTGCTGAACAAACGTGTTGCTACACATACAAACGTTAACACTTAAGCACGAGCGCGCGCGCGCACACGTACACACACACACACACACACACACACACACACACACACACACACACACACACTTACTTTTGTATGATATCAATGGAACGGAAAAAAAAGTATATGACATACACAGAGCTAGCGTGTATTTTTTTTCTCATATTAATATTCTTGTTGAGGGGACAATACTTTAGCATAAAATTCCTAATACTAAAGCAGCAACAATTATACCAAGAACAACAGCTGCTGCTCCTGTCATTACCACAACAATAAAAGCAACAACAAAAGCTTATACTACTAATGATAATTATAATTGTGCCATTGCTGCTGCTGCTGCTGCTGCTCACTACTGGTACTTACCTTTGTATTCACTTGTGTCACTGCTAACTCTAGGCAAGTTATCGGAAGCAATTATTTCTTAGCGTTCTGATATGATTGAATTTTAAAGTGAAACGAGTGTCAAATGAAGAAAAGAGGAAATTTTAGCACAACAGGTAACCTAAGCATGAGCATGAGCACGCGCGCGCGCGCGCGCACACACACACACACACACACACACACACACACACACACACACACACACACACACACACACAGGATGTTTTTGACATTACTGAAGATGTTCGAGACAACATCTACATTGACAAGGAACATTTTCTCACACTAGCACTCACCAGTGTTCCTGATAATTTCTAGACTAAGTCAACCAATGATAATGAATGAGGAAGTTAAGGCAAAAAGTGGCTAGACAGGTGAGTTGGCAGAATGTCAGGTGTTCTGGCTGGGATTCAACCCTGGCACACACACCGCTGCATCAGACGGACATTTAATCATCGTGACAACTGTTATGACAGGCGTTGCTTGTTACTTGTCGTTTCACCTTTGTCCTTCATGTTTCGTATCCTCCTCGGGAAAGAAGAGTTACTGTCACGTGTGTTCATGACGTGTGAAAAGCCGTGTATATCGCATTCATTTAATATTCCACTGACATCGCTGAACACATCGAAATAAATTGAAGTACTGAAGATATGCTCTTTATGTGTACACACTTCTCTCTATAGTGCAGTAGTCTTCTTTGTGTGCCTTAAATGGTGAGTTGAGTAAGCAGATGATCCGGTTTTAGTAATAACTGCTGCGAAGCTCCAGCCACGGAAGCCATCCCTTGCCCCGCATCCCCTTGCACGGCGAGCATTAAGAGGCAGGTCTTAATGAACGGTCAGCCACTTGCTTACCTTTGCTTCCTTCGCTTTTTTATCACTTTTAAACTTCCGTGGTGGTGAAAGTACGTACATTTCTACATCTGGCATGACATGTTGAAAGGTTACTCTGGCTTTGCTTGAGGTCCTTTGAGTATATGAGCACTGTGAGGTGTATGTGTAAAGCAAGACCTGTTACATAATTAAGGAAGCACATCCTCATCAAAATATACCCAGTGAACGGAGGGAAGACCTGTTTGGAGTCTTGCTTTTTTTCTGACACTTTCATTATCTGCCATTTACAATAGGTAGATCGAAAGTAATTTCTCCATTTTTCGTTGACGAAAATACGAGATCTTTGCCAAAACCTGTAGTCTGGCGCCACGGTGAGTTTGCTGGAAGAGAAAGTGAGTATTCTAGTTGTGGATGAGGGTAAATTTGTATCTATTAACAACACTGCTGTTAGAATTATTTCTTCGTACCCAATACAATCATCAAAATCCTCCTCATTTTATGGTGTAATAATTATCATCTCATATTTATACACAACACTGCGTTCCATTAACTAAAATATGGTGAACTACAACTCATTGTGATGTATCAATGAATATTATAAAATGTTATCAATCATTAAATCTCATTAATTGATATGATCTATATGTATATTTATAAACAGCATAACTGGAACATTATTCCGGTTACTTATAATTAAATACAAAAATTTATTGTCACCTTGAAATATATATATTTCCTCTCAATATAAAGAGAGAAAAAAAGAAAGATGGCTCCAGAAAGTTTCAAAGTGACAATTGAAAAAGTGTAGTTTAGTAAGTTCATATCTCACTCATCTTTTTCGAAGACTAATACTCTTCGTAAAGATTAACTTGCATTAGAAACTAAGGTGCGCATGCAAACAAGCAGTACAAACACACAGACACACCCATCCACACACACTCACACACACACAAATAAGTTGTAAGTTCCGAGCGGGTTGCGAACCTACGCTTTCCTCACGCCAATCTAAATTTCATCACTCTACCCACTGAGTCACGAGCCTCTCCCCCTCCCCCCCCATACAAACACCCACACGCCTCTCTTAAGAAAAAACCCGCTATCATGCAATATTGAATTACCGCCACGGAACTTCCTAGTACTACCAGAATCACTGATATATAAATGACACTCGTCAGGGCTAACTCGAAGTGTACGTTGTGAGCAGAATATATGTAAGGCCGGGGAAAGCCGAGAGACTGGTATGTGTGATGCGAGCAATGCAGTAAGGACGAGACGCATGACTAAAATGACTGAGTGACACACAATCTCCGAGGCAGCAAGCAGGAAGGGAGGAGGTTCCGTCAATACCAGCCAGTATACGTATAACAACTTTCTATTGACTGAACGTGCTTCGTCTAATGTTTATCCCTCCACTTTTTATAGCTTCACCTATGCACCTCGATGCCTTCACGGATGTGTTCCCCTCCGGTCATGATCGTTCCTTGCCTTCTCCATCATTCATGCATGAAAGTAGGCTGTTGGAGTGGAACCTTGACAAAAAAGCGAAAATGGACAAACAGTAAGTTAATCAAGTTTACACTCATAACTATAATCACAAAGGCTAGAATAAGTGTCTAGCGCCATGCTGAGGCAGTCAAATATATGCTAAATTAAACCTTGCATTCACCACTACAATTCCTACAAGACACACTATTAGCGTCGTGTGCCAACAAGGTAAGTAGGGTAAAGGAAGCAGCAAGCAAGCAGTTTATCTAACACCTTTTTTATTTCTTGTACGAGGGGAGGCTGGTCAGGGGGAAAAAAAGCCCACTCATTTACCAGTCCCCTTAAAAATCCAAAGAATTAGTCGAAAGTCAGGGGAAAATGCCTTGAAAC
The DNA here is from genome assembly GCA_020233015.1 of Callinectes sapidus. Taxonomy (NCBI): domain Eukaryota; kingdom Metazoa; phylum Arthropoda; class Malacostraca; order Decapoda; family Portunidae; genus Callinectes; species Callinectes sapidus. The sequence continues at coordinate 21,378,945 of CM035196.1, forward strand.
CTCTCTTTTCAATAAAGTCATTATAGGAAGTTAGAAATATAGAAACAGATAAGGAGCTCCAGAGTTTACTAGAGAAAGACATTAAAGAGTTGAACAGAATAGAAGTGAGAGGAAAAAGAAAGACTTGTGC
>CM035196.1:21438499-21448940 GCA_020233015.1 Callinectes sapidus
TTTTAGCATAACTTTGATTTTTCGGAAGAGATTTTATGATATTTGTTTCTTGCTATGTTGAGTAATTTAGTAAGCCTCTTTCAATATGTTTTGTACTTTTCTCTGAAAGATAGTGGCCATTTGACTGAAAGTCTTTCTAAGTGTTTCTTTTCTGTGATACTTTTCTTAAGAGCTGGGGTAATGTAGGGGCATATTTTATCTTTATTTCTGGGACAAAGGGTTTTAACTGGGAAATTGTTTTCAAACATTTTCCGAAATTTACCTTAAAATAATTCAAATCCTTTATTAGCACAATTGCATGCAAATATATCATCCCAGTTGGCTTCAGAGATCTCGTCCATAAATCTCTGAATACTTGTGTTTGGAAAGTTATCTTTTTGACAATTTGCTGATGAGAAATATCTTCTCTATTGTAAGTAAAGCTTGATACTATTGGGAAATGGTCTGAAATATCAGTCTACAAGATCATTTTTCCTATATTACACTCTATTTCTGTTGACCAAATGTTATCAATAAGTGTAGCACTATTACAAGCGGCACGAGTAGGTTTAGTTATGAGAGGAAAACAGGACTAGGATTACACCATTCTAGTGAAATTACTCACAACAGGATTGGTGTTTTGCCTGAGAAGATCAATATTCCAATCCTCAAGGAAATACATTCCTCTATAATCTTTGTCTGAAATGTGTTTGAGAATATTATCGAATTTCACCAAAAAATTAAGCACTTTACCCTTGGGTGGACTGTATATTGAAGCACAGATATAAAGACCTATCGATAATTCAAGTTAAACTATGACACATTCTATGTCTGTTTTCATATAGCATAAGTCAGGCAACAGTGAATATGAATTCACCTTTGATAGATACAATGCTACTCCTCCTTCTTCTGTGTTCCTTCATTGTGTGTAACAATTAAATTCAGGAAGCTGAAACAGGGAAATTAAATGATTGTCTAATCGTGTCTCCTGAAAGGCCATGAGAGAGAGAGAGAGAGAGAGAGAGAGAGAGAGAGAGAGAGAGAGAGAGAGAGAGAGAGAGAGAGAGACCTTATAGTTTGATGAATGGATTAGTAAGTGAAGCAATTGAACAAATAATCCTAGTGTATGTACTGTCATCATAGTAAAGACAAAAACTGGACGTGGATGAATAAGTTTGTAGAGGGAGTGGGTGGATGAGTGAGTGACAATGGGTATTTGAGGTGGTTGAGCTGCTGCATAGAGACGATGAGAAGGTGGGTGTGGTGTGGCGTGATGGGAGGTGGTGAAGGGTAAAGTGGATGAGGTTGGAGTGATAAAGTGATCTCCTTCTCGAGTTGAAACACTTCTGTCAAGGAGACCGTAACTAGATTGATTTGTGTTTTCTTTTGCATGTGTAATTCACTGTCGCGGTCGCCTGCTGGTTACCCAGCCAGCCTTTACCCTACGGAGCGAGCTCACAGCTCAAATTATAGACCGACCGATCTTCGGGTAGGGCTGAAACCACATCACACACTACACACCGGGACAACGAGGCCACAACCTCTCGAGTTACGTCCCGTACCTACTTGCTACTAGGTGAACAGGGGCTAGATACACATTAAGAGGCTTGCCTATTTGCCTCGCCGCGCCCGGGATTCGAACCTGGGCCCTCTCGGTTGTGAGCCGAGAGTGCTAACCATTACACTATGCGGTATGTGTGTGTGTGTGTGTGTGTGTGTGTGTGTGCGCGCGCGCGCGCGTAAGTCCTGGGTTATGTTGCTCAGCTGTGCTATCAGAATAAGACCTTGGGGAGGCAGGTGAGGAGAGGAGAAAAAGAGAAAAATGAGGGACTACATTAAATGCCTGTCTTTCATCATCCGGTTCATCTATTCTTCTCACAGTACGTCCGTCATGAAGTGCAATAAGTCGTACCGTCTAACCTCGCCTTCACTTATATTAACAACTCTATTCGTACGTATCACTGCACTGCCTCTGCTTGCCGAACTTGCCCTCGTTTCTAAAAACGTCGCTGTGCTCTTGTTCTTATCTTCACTATTATAATATGTATATTTTTTCCATGATAACCGCGTGGTTGTTTACACTGATACTCTTGCATTCTCTTTCCTGATAACCACTGGGTCTCACTTACTATATAATTTCAACATACAAGATGTCCTCTCACTCCTCTTCTTTTCTTGTCTCATCATCGTAGAATCATTGCTTCAATATTTTATCTCTTGCAAATCACAGGTCAGTTCTGATTAATGTTAGCAGCGCTCAGTGTAGTAGGAAATGCTGGATTCTGGTATTTTTTGAGTATGCTGCCCTACTAGCACAAATTCAGATAATATTCTTGTTTGTTGTCACGATGATTGGGGCTGTGTGTGTGTGTGTTCTTTGGATCTATGGATACAATTCATCCTTTTATTTCAGTGTTTGTGAATGCTCGCCCACTCTCCTGGCCTCGCCACTGTCTGTTACGTCGTGTACTCCGTGTTTGTTTTGCTGAATGGGGCATGAAGAGCAGCCGAAGAGGGAAGGAAGGGGGAGGAGCAGCGTCTATTCAGTAATGTGTTCCCAGTGCCTCCTCGCTTTATTATCTGTTGGGTGGAGGGGGGGGGGGATGGAGTCTTGGTGAGAGGGAGGGATGAGGAGGCACTCTGGTTAACTTGTGTGGGTGTGGGAACTTAGGATGAGCGTTGGGTGATGCGGCGCTACGTCAAGGCCTCGCTGAATGTTTACTGATAACCAGAGACCCCGCTGTATTATTAATGGTTCCTACATGGTTCTTGCGTGGTGGCAGTGGTGGTGGTAGTAGAGTGGTGGGGGTGGCGGCGCCGCGGCAGAGGTGGCGACTCACGGCTTCGCGGTTGTGTGGCGTGGCTTGACGTAGTTGCCATATGTTACTTTCTATTTCCCTTATTCTTCGTCTACTCGGGAAAAAAAGGAAGCCGGCCTCGGTGTTCAGTCTTCCCGGCGACAGAGGGAGTTTCAATGGGTGGGAGGCAAGTGGGGCAGCTGGCGGCATTGCTACCGAGGATCGTCGGGCTGAGATGAATGTTGTAACTTGAAATTCAGGGAAGGTATTATTATCTATTTTAATGTTCGTCGTCTATGAGCCACGATTCCTATGTCCATGCTGGGAGAGTGATGGCAAGGAGTCACGCAAGGGGAGGGATCTATGCTATGGGAGGCACTGGCCGTGATGAGCAGTGGCGCGGCTCGGTTTGGGCAGCGAGAGCGTATCGCAGACATTAATATGTTATTTCAAGGTTACATCTGAGCCGCACCATCCTGTGGTTCTCTTGGCGCCGACTATGAGCCTCATTCCAGCAGCGTCCAGACTCTTCCTGGTGCTGAGGCTGGCGGCGCCATTGCCATACAAAGCGGTAGGGTGAATTAGTTAGCAAGCATTGTGAAGGAAACAAACCTTACATGTAAATAGACTAGAATCGACAGAGTGGCAACCCTTCGCCCGGAGACAAGCAGACGCCCCAACCCTTTTAAAAATTCAGTTGCCACTAAATTTATTTCTGTAATTTATATACAGTTTTAGAGGCTCATCCTTTAGCTATAGTGATACAGGATTTTATGAAGAGAATTATGCACGTAACGAATTCTCATGTTTTAACGAAAAAATAATACACTGTAATTTATTAGGAGATAGAGGAATAATAACTGGGAATTGGGGTCATATCTGTTGGCATTTCCCGCTAAAACGCTGAAGGGAAAGTTTAATTGGTGTGGCGGTATTGTGTATGGGATTTAGGTGGAATTTTCCAAATAAAACAGGCTGATCAAATCCAGACAGCAGTGTATGAATCCACGCCAGACACCGTTCCGCAGCCATTGGGAGTAATAGGGGCGGCAGGGCTAAATAAGGCCTTCTCACGTGTTTCCGGCGTCGCGGCCCACACAGGGAGGGTGCAGGCCCGCTGGGTACTGGGTGCTCACATGACGCAAGACAGACACCAACTCGGATTTGTTGGGATATTGTACTGACGATCACCATTATTATTGTTATTACAAGAACTACGAGTAAACTAGTACTAGAAGTAGACATATAGTAGTGGTGGTTCTAGTAGTAGTAGTAGTAGTAGTAGTAGTAGTAGTAGCAGCAGCAGCAGCAGCAGCAGCAGCAGCAGCAGCAGCAGCAGCAGCAGTAGTAGTAGTAGTAGTAGTAGTAGTAGTAGTAGTAGTAGTAGTTGTTGTTGTTGTTGTTGTTGTTGTCGTCGTAAGAGTAGGAGAAGGAGAGGAAGGGAGGGAGGAGGCGGAGGAGGAGGAGAACGAAGTAGTAGTAGTAGTAGTAGTAGTAGTAGTAGTAGTAGTAGTAGTAGTAGCAGGAGGAGGAGGAGGAATGTAAGGAAGGATGGGGAGGCAGAGGAGGAGGAGAAGGAGAAGGAGGAGGAGGAGGAAGAGGAGGAGGCAGAAGAGGATTATAAGATAGGAAAAGGAGGAGCAGGAGTGCTTAATAACATACGTCATGCTGCAAACCAAACCAGTAGGCATACAGCTAGTACACCTAATATGAAATCCCTTGTGTACATCTATATACCTATTAACTTCTTACAGAAATATATCTAATCATTCATACTTCTTCAACGAATGTTATAATGTAAAAACTTTCATCTTCTTTATGTATCACTTTCACCACTTTAGTCTCTGTCCCATCGACCGACACTCATAGATCTATGTCCTTCCGTAATGTGGAGACTCGAGAAGTTCAAATCTTTTCTCTTTTACTCACCCATTGCCTTTCCCACAATGTCAGAGCTTCACCGGACGATTGAAAATGTTGATTACGTATAGAGCTGCCTCACACAGATAAGACACCAAAAGGTTGTGAAATTTACTTGTATGATTATAAAAAACAAAAGAAAAAAACTTAATTTCCTTGATGTACCATAAGCCTTAGTGATAAGAGCGCTATCTTAACCGATTGTACGTAGAAAGTGAGCAACAATAGCTAGGTAGCACTTCAGTAATGTGCACTGTAATGCTGGTACATCCATCCCATTGACTTGTTCTCAAACAACTAAATGTATTGCTTCGTGTGCCTCTGTGATGGATGATGTTTGTTTTCGGCTGAGATTTTTTAGGGAAGTAAGAACGTCATGATTGTGATCCCTCGAGGTAGCAAGGCTCTTTTATTCGTCTATTTATCTGGGTCCAGACAAAGACCTACACATTGGTATACATATTCTTCAGATTCTTAACCTTTCAGTTTCTAGTGGACAAGGGATAGTCTCGTGAACCAAACCACTTCATTCACCCAAGAACCTTAGGCATGACACAGCTAGCCACATACGTACTTCTGATTTAGCTCAAAAGTTTTGGGAATTTATTCTACGCAACTAAGTGTTCAGATCAGTAGTTCCTGACTTGCACTGGATGAGGTATTAGACTCTGGTACGTGTGTTCATTGAGTATTGGTTTGCTCTAGAGTTTGTATATGGCGTGCTGGCGCCATGGCCTGATTAAGAGAAGTGTTCTCTTTTCTGGAGGGCTACAAAAGCTGTAGGAGTTTTCATTCAGGACAAACAAGAGATTTGAGGGTGTGGTGTGCAAAGCTAGTACCTCCAGTAAGGGTGGTTTTGTTAAGAGTGTTTCGTGGTTTTCTTTGGGCTGGTGATGAGTTGTTTACTAAAAGTTCTGTTGGTAAAGTTTAGCATCAGGTGATTGGTTTTATTCTCTTTCTTTTTTTATCATTACTATTTGTGAGCAATGAGTTGACTGATATTGAGTTTAATTGCCTCACTCTTAAACACAGTGTTGTGTCCTGGATAATTAACTAGATTTGCAATACATCTGGAACCTTTTATTTACTCTCTACTTCATGTAAAAAAAACTTTCAGTCCCTCATGAATATTTGCTGTAAAAAAACAACTTTGTAAATAGCCGCTGTTTGCTGAAGTTAAGCGTATTGAAATCTTATCAATGGATCAATAAGATAACAATATTGATTTTTTATTGCACGTGAAATGCACATAGCAATTGCTTATATTCTTTTTCAGAGGTACATTGATGTGATTTATTCTACGTGTATATTTCCCATATTCATACACAAATATATACACGTGACAGATTAACAGGCTGTATGGGGGAAAAAGTAGATATATCAATATTGATAGTACTAATGGTGAGCACTTGGGTTATGAGATTAGAGATGTATGTGTAAATCAACCCATCATAATTGTGTTGCAGGGAAATGTGGCAAGGGTTGTGTGTCGCGTGTGGTGTATCTATATGAAATGCGTTGACAGTACTTTTTCGCCAGTGTGTGTGTGTGTGTGTGTGTGTGTGTGTGTGTGTGTGTGTGTGTGTGTGTGTGTATTTTCCTAGTTGTATTTACCTAGTTGTGACATACGGGAGGGGAGCTAAGCTCGTACTGTCCCATCTCCATAACTATATTTATCCAACTTTTCCTTAAAAATGTAAATATTTCTGGCACACACCACCTCCTCTTCCAGACCATTCCATGCCTCAATGCTTCTGTGTGGGAAACTATACTTTTTGATGTCTCTTCTGCTGGTAGCTGCTTTTAATTTTCTTCCATGACCTCTTGTTTTTCTCACGTTCAGTTCATATAAGTGTCCTCTATCTATATTTTCCATTCCATTCAGCAATCTGAAGAGTGCAATCATGTCTCCTCTTTCTCTTCTGTCTTCCAATGTTGTGAGCTCCATCCTAGTTAGTCTTTCCTCATAAGGCAAATCTTGCAATTCTGGTGTCATCTTCGTTGCTGCTCTCTGCACACGTTCCAGCTTTCTTATATGTTTCTTTTCATTTGGTGACCAGATCACTGCTGCATATTCCAGCCTCGGTCTTATCATAGATGTAATTATCTTCCTCATCATTTCTTTATCTAAATATGTAAACGATGTTCTTATGTTTCTTAGGAGGTTGAGCGTTTCACTTACAATCTTATTAATATGATGTTCTGATGATAAATCCTCTGTAAATATTACTCCCAAATGTTTTTCTTCTGAGGTCTTATTTATGATTTCATTTTTCATTTTATAGTTATAGGTGCACCTTCTGTTGCTTTGCCATTTACATATCTTATCTAAGTCTTTCTGCAGTTCTTCACAGTCCTCTATATCCTTTACTTTTCTCAAAAATTTAGCATCATCAGCAAAAAGACTCGCATAACTGATTACATTTTCTACCATATCATTAATATAAACTGCAAACATAATTGGTGCTAACGCTGATCTTTGTGGAACCCTACTTAAAACTGGGCTCCACATTGATGGCAGGTTCTTTATCAGTTTTTGTATCTCGGTTTTCCAAAAAAATCTCTATCTATTTCATTAACTTCCTGTTAATACCTCCATTTTTTTTCTACTTTCCATAGGAGTCTATTGTGTGGTACCTTATCAAACGCTTTCTTTAGATGTAGATAAATGCCGTCTGCCCAACCATTCCTTTCCTGTATTGTATCAATCACTCTTGAATAATAACATAATAAGTTTGCTATACAAGATCTGTCCCTTCTGAACCCAAACTGACAGTTCGTGAGGATTCCATTATCTTCCAGAAACTTGGTCCATTTATCTTTTATTGTTTTTTTCACAAATTTTAGCAACCACGCTCGTCAATGACACCGGTCTCTAATTTGATGGATGTTCATCATTTCCTCCCTTGAACACGGGGAACAATGTCCGTTCTTTTCCAGCTCTGTGGAACTATTCCATGATTTATGGCGGTACATATTATGCCGTGTAATTTATCTTTCAGTTCATCCCTGCACTCTTTCATTATATACCCTGACACTCCATCTGGTCCCGTAGCTTTACCCCCGTCTAAACTTTTGAGTATATCATTTATTTCCTGTATAGTCACTTGAAAGTCTTCCATTCTCCCTTGATCATGCACATCCAGTGGTCACACAAAAATTCTTTTTCTCTCGTAAAAACCTCATTGAAGCTCCTATTCATCACTTCTGCCATCGCTTTCGGGTCTTCCTAAATTACTCCATCCATCCTTAATTTATCTAATCCGGTTTTTCATTTTAATTTTCCATTCACAAATCTATAGAAAAGTTTGGATTCATTTTTGTATCTGTCAATTATGTCTTTCTCAAACTGTCTTTGTTCCTCTCTAAGTACCATCATATAATCATTTCTTGCTTGCTTATAATTATTCCAAAGGTTTGTTCTTCTACTTCTCCACTTGTTACACGAATCTTCTTTTTTCCTTCTTGCCGTCTCACATCTTAAGTTGAACCATTCTTTTTCACCTGTTAACCTCTTCCTCCTTTTACGCACAAACTTCTCTTCTGCCTTCTTGTAAATTTTAAGGAATTCTTCCAATTTTTCATGTACATTTGTGGCCTCATAGAATTTGTTCTATCTCTTCTTGAAAAAAAATGCTCATATTTTCAAAATTTGTCTTGCTGTAGTTTAATCTTTCTGCACGGTGTTCTTCCTTTCTTTTATTTTATACTTCCTCAACAACATTAAATTCTAAGGTAGCATGATCATTTTGGCTACTAGGCATCCTATGCTAATGTCTTCAATTCCTTCCGGTTCTATACTGAACACCAGGTCTAGCCTTGATGTTTCTCCTTCATTACTGAATCTGGCATCTTCACTTATCCACTGTGTTAGGGCGTTGTCCATTGCCAATTTTGATAATGTATTTTCCCACGAAGATTGTTTATTCAGATCTTGGTAGTCTCCTCTAAAAGTGAAGGAAGACGCGGGCAAATCACATGGGTACACTTATTAATATTAGCAATCATTGCAAGACGCGTGTCAGGCTCGTATTCTCAAACATTTCTGTGCTTCACCTTCATTATTTCAAAAGGCTTTATTCAAATTCACTTGAGTTTTTATTAAGGTGTTTTTACGGTTCTAGAGTCAGAATCACACGATTTATTAACTTGAGAAACACTCTTGAAAACCCCGCTAGTCATCTCTGGGGGCTTTGAAAAGTCTTGTTAAGAGACAAAAGTGTTCCTAAATATAGACATCAGTACAGAAGTTAGCAGCTCTGTTGGAATTCGTGAGTGACGTGATGACAGTTGTAAAGCAGCGGAAAATTTACTCTGGTTTATATATTCAAGAAGAATTGTTTAGTGTACAGTATTTTGTGAACAGAACTTTACTGCATTTGCATGTTATAGATTTTTTTTCTTTTTATATGTATGCATGTCAGAATTTTCATCACATCATTTTTCCAATCTTGAACTATGATATTTCTATAACTGAGTCAGCATGTTACACTATAATGTAAAACGAGGAATAATACCAAATATATATGTTGCCCCTGAAACTGACTCACTGGCAGATAGAAAATGTAAGTGAAAGAGAGCGAATGCCGTAAACAGTCAAAAAATTTCTGCAGAGACTTATCTATTTCCACATCTGTCACTGTCTGTCGTTGACTTTATATGATGAGTACGGAAATGCCACTATTCTACTCATTATGATCTGTCGTTTAAAATATATGCTCAATTTCCTTGAGATGCTCTGCAACCTTATTTACATCTTTAAGTTGTCTTGATCTTATCTTACTCCTCATTAAGCTACTGCTGTCCATGTTGGAACTTTTTTGTGTACTCGTAGATCTCTTTGTTAGCCATTCCAACAAAATTTTTGAGCAAGGGAAAGCAAGGCTGCCACTATGCTTACTATTTAGGAAACAGGCAGAGTAGCTCATGAAAGGCATTACTGAACCCCATGTTAGGAGTTATCCTAGCTGCTGTTATTCTTCAATCCTTGTCAACCAATCGTGTTTTGTGTTTGTTGTTCACCCAGCTCATATTAAATCCGCTGATCCTCTTTCCCTTATTTCCAAGCCCTGATGTACCTCACTTTAGCCCCCATGATTGCATTTTCCCAGCTCACATTAAATCCGGTAGTCGCGTTTCTCGTTGGCCTTCGATAACAAGTAAGTATTTTTTTTTCACTCAAAAACCGTTTGTAGCAGAAGGATTAACACTGCCATCTCTCCCATCCCTCCACTCCACCGAAATTCATAATATAGACTAGGCTTATCATCCCGTCTCGGTTGGCCAGGACAGTCCTGATTTTGAAACCCTGTCCCGGCGTCTCGATAATATTGCATTATTATTATTATTTTTCTTATATATATATATATATATATATATATATATATATATATATATATATATATATATATATATATATATATATATATATATATATATATATCACCCCCCCTGTTTCTTCTTCTCCTTCACACCCTCTCTCTGCCCCCAGCAGCACGTCTCAGGCCACAGGGTTCACACAGGCCTCCCAGGTGCACAAGCAGGGCAACAGGGCATAGGGGGTTTGCGTAACTTCCACACGGTTCGGATGGGCAAGTGTAGCGAAGTGTACCTATAGCAGCTCAAAATGGGGGACAAAGCAAACACACAGAGTCCACTTTGGCTAGTTTACTCATCAAGCACCACAGGTAACACGGGGGACCGTGACACGCCTCACACAATGACAAAGGCGGGCTCAGCAAGAC
>CM035196.1:21453063-21467392 GCA_020233015.1 Callinectes sapidus
TATATATATATATATATATATATATTCTTCCCCTAAATCTATCAACAGTGGTGTTCCTCAAGGTTCTGTCCGATCACTCACTCTCTTCCTACTATTATTCATCATTGATCTTCTAAATCAAACTTCTTGCCCTATCCACTCCTGATGATATCACCTTGCATTTTTCTACGTCTTTCCATAGACGACCAACCCTTCAGGAATTATACAGCTCATGCAGGGAAGCCTCAGAACGCCTAACTTCGGATCCCTCTAAAATTTCTGATTGGGAAACTAAAACTTAGTGTTGTTCAATGCCTCAAAAACTAAATTCCTCCATCTATCAACTCGATACAACCTTCCAAATAACTAGTCCCCTTTTCTTCAACGACACTCAGCTGTCCCCTTCTTCTACACTGAACATTCTCGGTCTATCCTTTACTTATAACCTAAACTGGAAACTTCGCATCTTCTCTCTAGCTAAACCAGTTTCTATGAAGCTAGGTGTTTTGAGCCGTCTCCGCCAGTTTTTCTCACCTCCCCAACTGCTAACCCTATACAGGGGCCTTATCCGTCCATGTATGGAGTATGCTTCACATGTTTGGTGAGCCTCCACTCATCCAGCTCTATTGAACAGGGTGGAATCAAAAGCCTCTCGTCTTATCAACTCCTCTCCTCTGACTGACTGTCTTCAGCCTCTTTCTCATTGCTACAATGTTGCTTCTCTTACTCTCTTTTACCGCTATTTTCATGTTAACTGCTCTTTTGATCTTGCTAACTGTATGCCTCCCATGTTCCCGCGGCCTCGTTGCACAAGACTTGCCTCTTCCTCTCATCCCTACTCTGTCTCTCTAATGCTAGAGTTAAACAGTATTCTCAGTCTTTCATCCCTTTCTCTGGTAAACTCTGGAATTTTCTCCCTGCTTCTGTATTTTCATCTGCCTATGATTTGAACTCTTTAAAGAGGGAAGTATCAAGACACTTAGCCCATCCTTTCGGCTATTGATTTTGAACTTTTCCAGGGACCGGCACTTCAGTGGGATTTTTTGTTTTATTTTTTTTTGCCCTAGGCCGCCTTCCTTCTACATAAAAAAATAATAATAATCTGAAAGGGTACAATAAGCGTGATACGTAATCCATTAATGCAGGATACAAAATATGAACAATTAAATACAATTCCCACACAGTTTAAGATTACATTCAAGCAATGCAAAGGATCCAGTGAGCATGACATCAAACATAAGGCATAAACATGCCTCACATTTTCGCCGTTTCGGTGATGATGTCCGCCAGTGGGGTAGCTTCGGGCCATCTGGTGAAGCGGTCCACGCAGGTGAGCAGGTACTTGTAACCCTGGGAGAATGGCAAGGGGCCCACAAAGTCGATGTGGACGTGCTCAAACCTGGTATAGACTGGTCTGAAGGTGCCTGGAGAGGAGCGGGTGTGGCGTGTGACCTTGGAGGCCTGGCACTTCAGGCAGGTGCGGGTCCACAGCCTTACGTCCTTGTTGATGCCGCTCCATATGAAGCGGGACGTCATCAGCTGCTGTGATGCGCGGATGCCAGGGTGAGAGATGTCGTGCAGTTGCCGAACATGGGGTACCGGTGTTGTACAGGTAGGTAGGGCCGGACGTTGGAAGTGGAGACGTCGGCGTACAGTTGCAAGGTTGTCCCTGCCACTGGGACCTTCTTCATCTCGAGTGCGGCGTTGTCTTTCAGCTGCAGCAGTTCAGTGTCGCCAACCTGGTCTGCAGCAACAGCAGCGTAGTCGAGGAGGGAAGAAGACACAGCTCTGATGTTGCGGGAGAGTGCGTCAGCTGGGGCATTGTCACAGCCTTTAATGTAGCGTATGTCCGTGATGAACTGGAAGACATACTCGATGTACCGCAGCTGGCGTGGAGTGTAGGTAGACTTGTTTTTGAGGAATATGGCGGTGAGAGGCTTGTGGTCGGTGAAGACGTGGGACTGTTGGCCTTCCACGAAGTACCGGAAACGCTTGATGGCACGGTAGTTGGCGAGAAGTTCCCTGTCGAAGGCGCTGTACTTCTCTTTTGCAGGTGTGAACTTCTTTGAGAAGAAAGCCAAAGGTTTCCAGCCATCACCGAAGTATTGTTGTAGCACCGCACCGACACCAATCCTGGAGGCATCAGTGGAGATGGAGATGTTGGCATCAGGAGAAGGGAAGCAGAGGGTGGAGACTCTGGAGAGGGCTTACTTGGTGGAGGTGAAGGCAGCATCAGCTTCAGGTGTCCAGTCGGGGGTGACAGACTAGCCTCTCTTGAAAGGCTTGAGCATGGCGTAGAGAGGTTGGAGAAGAAGGGAACAGCGAGGGATGAAGCGGTTGTAGTAGTTCACCATCCCCAGGAATTCCCTCAGTTGGCGCTGCGTGGAAGGCTTGGGAAACTGCTGAATGGCCTCACACTTTGAGGGCAGGGGAGAGATTCCTACCAAAGAAATGGAGTGGCCAAGGAAGTCCAAAGAAGAGACACGCAGCACGGACTTCTCTACGTTAATCTGGATGCCATAGTCTTCGAGGCGTGTGAAGAGTTGGCGCAGGTGGGCGAGGTGGGTTTCCTCATCAGGACTGGCGATGAGGAGGTCGTCAATGTAGGTGAAGCAGAAGGAAAGGCCTCGCACTACCTCGTCAATGAAGTGCTGGAATGTCTGGGCTGCATTCTTGAGTCCAAACGGCATCTGCGTGTACTCAAACAAGCCAAAAGGAGTAATAATGGCTGTTTTCGGGATGTCGTCAGGGTGGACTGGGATCTGGTGGAATGCCTTCACCAGGTCGATGCGGGAGAAGATGGTGGAGCCGGCGAGCTGTGAGGTGAATTCCTGGTTGTTGGGCACAGGATACCTGTCCAGCTTGGTGAGGGCGTTGAGAGCACGGTAGTCACCACTGGGGCGGATTTCACCATTCTTCTTGTCAACGATGTGGAGGGCAGATGACCAGTTGCTGGAGCTTGGCCGTAGTACACCAGCACGCATGAGAGACTCGAACTCGGCCTTGGCGAGCTTGTAGCGCTCAGGCGCGAGGCGGCGGACCTTAGCGTGCGTAGGCCGGCCGGAGGTCTCGATGTGGTGCATGACGTGGTGTTTTACAGGCTTGGTTGTGGAGTACGGTTGCAGAAGAGTCGGGAACATCTTCAGGAGTACAGCGAACTGGGTGTCTGCCTTGAGGACGGTGAGGCAGGCGCTGGCGCCTGGGGTGGGCTGCACGTGTGTGGAGTGACGTGAGAGGATCAACGAGTTGCCGGTTCTGCACATCCACCAGGAGACCGAAGTGGTGCAGGAAGTCGGCACCCAGAAGTGCTTGAGAGACTGCTGCCACGTAGAACGTCCACTCAAAGTAACGGCGTAGGCTGAGATCCCCCTGTATAGTGTTACGCGAGAACACCGGGATCTTGGTGCCGTTAGCAGCGGAAAGATGTTGGGCTGGAAGCAGGGAGCGTTGAGAAGCCGTTGCAGGAAGGACACTGACCTCAGCACGAGTGTCGATGAGGAACCTTGTCTTGGAGAGTGGATCGAAGATGTGGAGCAGCGTCGAAGCACGGCGAACATTATGCGTCGCTAATGCTCGCTGGGCAGGTTTAAAGGTCCCGTGGTGAAGTCACAGGGCGACTGGCATTTGCGGGCGTCTTTACCAAACGTGCGGTGGTAGTAGCAGGTGCCAGATGAGGTGGAAGAGGCACGGGAGGCCGTGGCGGACCTGCTGGTGGAGCGAGAGCGTCGCCTGGAGCGTAGTGAAGTCCTGGCACGGGGACGGCTGTCTCTGTCTAAGTGGCGTGTGAGGTTGCTGACTTGGAGCGCCAGTTGGCAGACTAACTCGGCGAGGTGCGAGTCTGCCTCCGGCTTCATAGTAGCAGAAGTAACTGAAGGGTCAGGTGGAAGAGTCGCCATGAAGTCGTTAGCCAGCTGAGCAATCTCTTCCACTGACAGCTTGTCCTTCACGCTGAAGAGGCTGCGTTGTGTGGCGAGGGGCCGCTGGTAGTACAGGTGGCGGAAGAGATCCGTGTCGAACGCACTGTACTTCTCGCCCAACAGCTTCTTCATGCATCTGAGGAGGTCGGAGGGCTTCTCGTCACTGAGCTCCTCTTGGCTCAGCAGTTGGGTGTCCTTTCCCCCCCCTCCCCTCCCTCTACTTCATCCTCCTCCTTTTCCTGTGTGGCTAACACGGTAAACCTGTTTCTATTCTCTACCCCACTCACTGGGGGCCTTACCTTCCCCTTCCCTCCCCCAGCTACTATCCTCCACCTACCCTCACCCCCCGCCCAAGGATTCTAGGAAGGATGGCAGACAGTGAATTATACCTTGGAGGATAGATCGTGGCGCCACATTGGCCACTATCGCAACTAATAATAGAAAATGGAACTCATTTTTTGTTTTACAAGGGATGGCTATATTGTTTTGTTTAATTTTTCGCCCTCCTTCTTTTATATATTTAGTCATATACTTATTCATTCATACGTACATTGATACATATACATATATATCATTACATTTTATTGTGTAATATCAGCTACATAGTCAATAGTCATAATGAATAGATTAATTCTGAAACTGTAAGCAGAATTTTAATGCCTCCTAAACATTGAATTGTTTCACATAAAACCTGCTTCTTATATTAGCATTAGCAATGCTCCCTATCTACCCAACCGTCTATTATCACATCACTCCACGTCTTCAGGGAGTGGTGCGACGCCTTCCCCTAGGAGAGTCTGTGTTTCTTCAGGCTGCAGGAGAGTCCTTGGAGGCGTAAAGCATGATCCACATACCGTATGTATTCTCTGTGGTGGTGGTGTGTGTCATGTAAACTGCCGGTGTCAGGAGTGTACTTCTTGGAGCTCCAAGCTGGTTCTTTGTGCCTTTAAATAACAACGGACTCTGCAGAAGAAGCGTGAGTATAAGGCTAAGAAGAAGGCTCTTCTCTCTTCTTGTCAGTCGCATGGGGATGTTGGGGACGGGATCCTTCCTCCTTCCTCCCCTTCCTCTCGTGTCTCGGGATCCGCTTGCAGTTCCGTGGGACAAGAGGATTTTGTGTCTCAGTCTCCCTTGCCTTCTGGGGACCCTCTGCCTGATATGTCTGCCTTCTTCAAAGGGTTTGTAGCCGTTCTGGGGTTTCGTGAAGGGAGTCACAGTGTTTCGTTCCCTTCCATGTTATCTGAGATGATGTTTAAGGAGGTAGAGTGTAGGCTAGCTCCTAATCTTAGCTCTCTTTCAGTTTCCTCCTTACCCTCAGTTCACGGTACGGTGAAGTCCGTTGCCAACCCCTTTCCCGGCCCCAGCACAAGGCAGAGTGTGCAGTCACTCCAAGCTGGTGTGCCAGCGTAACACTATATATATATGGACGGATAAGGCCCCTGTATAAAGTTAGCAGTTGGGGAGGTGAGTAAAACTGGCGAAGACGGCTTAGAACGCCTAACTTCATAGAAGCTTTTTTTTTTTTAGCTAGAGAGGAGATGTGAAGTTTCCAGTTTAGATTACAAGTAAAATATAGACCAAGAATGTTCAGTGTAGAAGAAAGAGACATTTGAGTGTTATTGAAGAGGAGGGGATAGTTATTTGGAAGGTTGTATCGAGTTGATAGGTGGAGGAATTGTGTTTTTGAGGCATTGAACAACACTAAGTTTGCTTTGCCCCAATCAGAAATTTTAGAGAGATCAGAAGTTAGGCGTTCAGAGGCTTCCCTGTGTGAGCTGTGTACTTCCTGAAGGGTTGGTCGTCTATGGAAAGACGTGGAAAAGTGCAAGGTGGTATCATCAGCATCGGAGTGGATAGGGCAAGAATTTTGGTTTAGAAGATCATTGATGAATAATACTCGTAGCTGAGATGGCATTGGTGCCATCAGGTTGAACTAAAGGGGAAAAGGTGAAGAAGTAAAGTTGGGGGACGTTTTTGGCTAGATGCCAAGTCTCGAGGTGAGTTATATCTGGAAAGATTTTGAAACTATGAATAAAGGAATTTTTGGTAATTTGAAGAACAGACTTGGCATGATTTCGGGCAGAAATATAAAGCACGTGAGACTCAGGTGATGGAAGGCTCAAGTACTTTTTGTGGGCCACCTCCCTATCACGGATAGCACGAGAGCAAGCTGTGTTAAACCAGGGTTTGGAAGGTTTAGGTCGAGAAAAAGAGTGAGGAATGTACGCCTCCATCCCATACACTATCACCTCTGTTATGCGCTCAGCAGACAGAGATGGGTCTCTGTCACGGAAGCAGTAATCATTCCAAGGAAAATCAGCATAATACCTCCTCAGGTCTCCCCAACTAGCAGAGGTAAAACGCCAAAGGCACCTCCGTTTTTGAGGATCCTGAGGAGGGATTGGAGAGATAGGACAAGATACAGATATGAGATTGTGATGGGAAGAACCCAACGGAGAAGAAAGGGTGACAGCATAAGCAGAAGTATTAGAGATTAGGAAAAGATCAAGAAGGTTGGACGAATCTCCAGGACGTTCAGAAATACGAGTAGGGTGTTGCACCAGTTGCTCTAGGTCGTGTAGGATAGCAAAGTTATAGGCAAATTCACCAGGTCAGTGAAGGGAGAGGAAAGCCAAAGCTGGTGGTAAACATTAAGTCTCCAAGAATGGAGATCTCCGCAAAAGGAAAGAGGGTCAGAATGTGTTCCACTTTAGAAGTTAGATATTCAAAGAATTTTCTATAGTCAGAGGAGTTAGGTGAGAGATACAGCACAGAAAAATTTAGTTAGAAAGTGACTCTGAAATCGAAGCCAGAAGGTGGAAAACTCAGAAGATTATAGAGCGTGGGCACGAGAGGAAGCCAAGTCGTTTCGGACATAGACGCAACATCCAGTTTTGGAACGAAAATGAGGATAGAGATAGTAGGAGGGAACAGAAAAGGGGCTACTGTCAGTTGCATTAGACACCTGTGTTTCAATGAGGAAAAGATGAGGTTTAGTGGAGGAGAGGTGGTGTTCTACAAATTGAAAATTAGTTCGAAGTTTGCAAGTGTTGCAGAAGTTGATAGAAAAAAATGTGAGGGGGTGTCAAGACACTTAGGGTCGATGCCAGAAGAGCAGTCCGACCTGGGGACATTTATGGTCCCCTCCCCAGAAGGGGATTCCGAGGCTGGTGTAGGAGTCGCCATAATTAGTTACAATTTCGAGTGAAGGATGTGTGTGCAACTAGGTGCATGTAGTTTTGTGAGGAGGAAGAGGTTGTCTTTAAAGGGCGGCTGTGACTACCCCCTTGTGTTATGAGACACAAAGGGAAACGTTCAATGAAGTCACAACTGATTTTGATAATAAGTTCACAGCACCCTCTGATCCAGTACTTTAGACCTCCCTGGGAGTAATTATCGTTTCGGCAGGTGTCCACTGCCTCCTCTTCATGTCGACATTAATTATATTAAACAAAACAGTTATGCTAACATTTTTTTGTTTTTTATTTGTATGAATTCATAATACAACTGCTGCTTAAGTACCATAAAGCAGATGAAAATACTTCAGAAAAAAAAAAAAAATGTACTCCTGTTGACAACGAGCAAACACTCCTTCTCGTCTTCCAGCAGCAGCGCTACATTCAACCAAGGATTCTAAGAAGGATACCAGGATGTGTATTATACCTTGGAGGAAAGATCGTGACGCCACAGTGGCCACTGAAGGAACTAAAGTTAGAAAATGGAACCCATTTTCTATGTTTCACAACGGATGGCTTTATTGTTTTGCTTTATTTTTCGCCCTCCTTATATATTTAGTCATATAATCACTCATTCATAGGTACATTGATTTTTCGCCCTCCTTTTCTTATATTTAGTCGTGTATATATATATATATATATATATATATATATATATATATATATATATATATATATATATATATATATATATATATATATATATATATATATATATATATATATATATATATTTAATTGTGTAATATCGGTTACATAAAGTCAATAGCCATAATCACTAGATTAATTCTGAAACTGTAAACAGAATTTTAATGCCTCCTAAGCATTGAATTTCATACTTGCAATGTTGTGACAAGAATAATTATTGCATTCACGTAAGAAAATGATTGATAGAGCAAGAATGATTATTACTGAAGAAATATGTGAAACACGTTAAAATGATCCATATAGTTGATATACCAAATTACACACACACACACACACACACACACACACACACACACACACACACACACACACATCCTTCCATGGATTTGGTACGCGCCCATCGTGTTGGACCACTCGATCCCTCTCGTCCTCGTGCAATTGTTGCTCGGTTCGAGAAATTCTCCGATCAAGAAACAGTTCTCCGAAATGCGAGGAAGTTGAAAGGAAGTGGCATATTCATCAATGAAGATCTGTGTTTAGCCTCACAAGCGCTTCGAACTGCTCAATTACCACAACTGAAACAAGCAAGAAAGGATGGCAAGATCGCTTTTTTCAAGTACACGAAGCTCATTATCAAGGATCGTCCTGTACAACGAAACTCCGGTACGGCTTCAACGAGTCATCTATCAACAACAACGACTACGGCAACAACAGCAATAACGACAACTGCTTCAGAGACTCCTATACAGAGAACCAACATTGCGGCTTCAACGTCATCCACCACCACCAACAACAACTGCTTTGGTGAGTACGGAGCGAAACAACGATAAGCATGCAGCGACTCCTACACCAACAACAACCACTGCTTCGACGACAACCGAGGGAACCACTGCTTCACTTGTTTTCGTGGGTGCCGCTGCCGTCATGACACCTGCGTCTGCCCGTGGCCCCTCCCACTCCCGTGGTGATGGTGGAGGGACCGCGACACCCATGGGTGAGGGTGTCAACACCAGCGGTACTGCAACCAGCAGACATTCACGGACCGGACGAACTTCTGACTACAGTGAGCGACTACGAGACCGCAAAAATAATACGAAGAAATAAGGTACTTGTTCGTCATTGTGTAAGCCCACAATAACTTAATATTTTCCTAATGACTTTTGATGAATTACCATTTGCCTCGTTAAATGACACAGACTTGCATAACTTATTTGGCAATAGATTTAGTATACCTTATGATTACATTCACAACTTTAACTTTGATCCAAATGCTATACTAGATGATAAATATAACAATGATCTTGATGTAAATAATTTCTATGTACAAACTAGACAATTGACTATCCCTCACTCTGAATACATATTTTTTAATTCATTTGCAACACTAAATAACGCTAACTTTAATATACTTAGTCTTAACATACGTTCTATACCTACAAACCTTAACTATTTTGCTGATTCAGTTCTAACACACCCATGACTGAGGCGCGCCGCGGCAGAAGGTCGTAAGTGCCACAAACATAAAACACGAGAAAACGCGTTCAAAGTTTTGTAATATTTGAATGCGTTTTCCCGGCTCTATAATTTTGCTATGAGTATGATAAGCATACCAAAAGAAAGGCCTCGAACAGTCCTATGACGTGATGTAAACCAAAGTTGGAAAAGTTTATATATCTGGATCAAAAACATAAATAATTGGGATTATGTACCCCCCAAAAAAAATTGTGTAGAGAACCCGCCGCTGACTGAGGGAGAGCGGGACAGCGTTTGTAAAAGAGAGCAGAATACCGCGCTCTGATTCGCTAGAAGCTGTGACGTCAGAGCGTCATGCAGCCTCCCATTGGAGGAAGTGTGAAGCAGGTAGGGGAGCGGCAGGAGTGAGATATGTCCTTCTGCCTGGGCGCTTCTCTGGCATTGTCTGCCTCACGTCACTAAATCTTATCATATACTTGTAAAGAATAGAAAATTGAGCCTTATAGAAGTAAGGAAGAGGGACGAAAGTCCATGCAAGAGGTAGAGGAAGACTTGTTTTAGCCTGTGAGAGGGAGAACTCAATTTTGGCCATTTTGTCGCATACGCCCTTCTGCCGCGGCGTGACTCAATTAATGTGATGTGATTGGATTTTCCGAGACTCGCCTTGATTCTGATCTCTCGCCAATATACCAGCTGCCGGGTTATAGCCAGTACACTAAGTGCCGCAACAGACATGGAGGTGGTATGGCACTGTTTGTATCTGATAGATATATTTCTAATTTATGTGATGATTTCTGTTATATCTACTCATTCCTTGAATGCGCAGGTGCTAGTATTAAAATTAGTAATAAGAATATTCTAGTTTTGTCTATTTACAGACCTCCAAGTGGTAACGTTGGTGATTTTCTAGATAAATTAAGTGAACTTCTCTCCTTAGCAAGTAACGTAAATTACAATGATATTTATGTAATAGGTGATTTCAATTTGAATTTATTGAAGCACGCCAACAATATTCATATATGTGAATTTATTAATCTAATGTATTCCTTTTCTCTTTTCCCTCTAGTAACAAAACCTACACGAGTCACAAACACAACAGCTTCACTTATTGATCATATATGGACAACACAGTTTGAGACAAACACTAAAAACTACATCATACACAAGGATACAACAGACCACTTCCCAGTACTGTCTCACTTCAGGATCCAAAACACAAATACTACTGCTCCAGAATTCACTTACAAAAGATGTTACACAAGCGTTGCCTGTGACAATTTCGCTAATGAAGTTGCTAAGCTTGATTGGTCACCTGTTATACAATCAGTCTGTCCTAACGCATCGTATAATACTTTCTTTAATTACTTTAATTCAAAAACATTTTCCAATTAGGCGGGTGCCAATAAACCGGAAATACGAGCTAAAACCATACATCACAACTGCTTTAAAAAACAGTATAAGAGAAAAACATAGATTAGAAAGACTATCTAAAAATGGCCCATCACTTTTCGAGACACATACAAAATTTATAGGAACAAATTAACCACTTTGTTGAGAATTGCTAAAAACAATTACCATAAAGAAAATTTAAAACAAACTCAAGGTAATCCCAAGGCACACTTGAATTCTATTAACCATATTCTCGGTAGAAATAGTAGCAAATCAAATAAAGTAATCAAGTTAGAGCCACCATGCAGTAACACAGCAGATAAATTTAATGAACACTTTTTAAGGCTTTGCAACTCCGTAGCCAATACCACAGTTTGAAATTAATTCGCATAAGAAATATTTATTCAACCCAGCACCCTTTTCCATCTATTTAGCTCCCATTGTCTCAACAGAAACAAAAAACTACTTAACAGATTTAAAGACCAGCTCTGCAGGATTTGACGATATTTCACCCAAATTACTGAAGTTAACGGCTTCTTTTATTTCTATTCCTCTAACTCATATTATCAACCTATGTTTTAAAACCGGTATCTTCCCAGATAATCTTAAGCACGCCAAGGTCATACCACTACATAAATCAGGGAGCAAGAATGATGTTAACAATTACCGTCCTATTTCCTTACTTCCAGCATTTAGTAAATTATTTGAAAAGGCAATATCTACTCGTTTAATTAATTACTTGGAACATAATAAATTACTAGCAGGTAGTCAGCATGGATATAGATCATATCACTCTACAGAAACTGCAATTCTTCAATTTACTAATAATGTGTACCAATCTTTAGAAAACAAATTATATGTTGCAGGAGTATTTCTAGATTTATCTAAGGCCTTCGATTCTTTAGATCACCACATACTTATGGACAAATTAGAATATATTGGAATTAGGGGGGCTGCCCATCAATTATTCAGAAGTTATATCAGCAACAGATCACAGAATGTTTATTGCAATTCCACGAATTCTTCTTCCAACCCTATCACTAAAGGTGTACCTCAAGGTTCTATTTTAGGTCCAATACTTTTTTTAAAATTTATATTAATGATATTGTGCACTCTAGTTCAAAATTCATATTTACTATATATGCCGACGACACAAGCCTTTCGTTAACAGATACAAGCCTTAACTCACTACACCAAAACCTAGAACAAGAACTCATTTTAATAATTTCCTGGTTGGAATCTAATAATCTTAACCTTAACCTTAATAAAACAAATTATATATTATTTCAGAATCGTTCGAGAAAGTATTATATACCTCAAGTAATTTTAAAAGGTGAACAAGTCCAACGTGTTTCTCATACCAAATTTCTAGGTTTACACATAGATGAGAACGTAAACTGGTCATATCATATTAACGAAGTGTGCACTAAATTATCAAAAATATGTGGGGTTTTATATCGGGTTCGTCACCAACTAACTACAGAATCTCTGCTTAGCATCTACTATACCCTATGTTATCCCCACCTGATCTACTGTGTCTCGATTTGGAGTTCTACATGGCCATCGTTCTTAAGTAACATATTCATTGCCCAAAATAAAATTGTTTGATGTATTATGTTTAAAAAAAATTCAATTCTGCTAGCTGTATTTATCCTCAATTAAATTTATTAAATTTTGAATTCATTAAAACGTATTTCGTGTTATTGCTCATTTACAAGAATGTTAATATATTTCCAGGTAAGAAACTTTTCACAGTGTTAGACAGCATCCGTAATACAAGAAGTAGTAATGTTAATCTGGTATGTCCACAGTTTCATACATCTCTACAAAAATAGTGTGTTATGTAACGGTCCTCAACTATGGAATTCCCTGCCTACAGACTTGAAATCTTTGTTATGCACTAATAATGTACTTCAATTTAAAAAGAAAATTAAAAGTTATTTATACTCTTGTCAATCACAATCATAGCTTACGTTATTTCTCGCAGAATGTTGTGACACGTTCTTTTCTCTCGGTCTTTCTTTATTTTTTTCATAAATTTCTATGTACTAATGTTATAATTGCTTGTTTGTGTGGGAGATTTTGTACTTTGTATTATTAGAATTCTAAGCTATATTTATATACAATTTCCTTACGTATATGCATACAAGTATTTTGCCTATACTCATGCACAAATTATTTTTTTTTCTCTCTTTAACTCCTCTGTCAGTGAGCATCAGCTCGACAGATGATGCTAAAGCTACTTCAATATAAGTATTGTTGTATTGTTTGTATATATATAATAGCAATAAATTTACTTTACTTTATTTACTTTACTTTACATACAGGGTGAGGTGGGGGAACACCGACCTATTAGTTGAAAAATATTCATACAAAAAAAAAGTTTTTACCTGAGAGAGTGGACACTGTGCCCAAAACAAACTTCACATTATGGCCTACCTATGGTACACCCATGAATCCTCAACTCTGAAATAAAGTGTCATTTTTGGCATTTTTAAAAATTTGGAGCCCTCGGTCGGACTTCCCCCAAAGGGGGGGGAATTCCGAAATGTTTTTTTTTTTGCATATAAAAATTAATCCTAGAATCATTCTAATAATCTATATCACTAATATAGTATTCATAGTATTCACTTTAGGTGCTTATAGCATAATAACACTGAAATCGCATCATAATAGACCACAAACAACCTTCAACTTTAGGCCTAAAAAACACACTGTTCCACTTAATTTACATGCACTAGTTCACCACCACCAGTTAATATAGTGATGATATACATAGTCAGCCACTTTTTGTTAGGTTTTTCCAAGTTTTTCAAGAGATATAGATTTAATAACAATTCACGGGTCGGTCTTCCCCCGCGCCACCATTTTTTTTCGAAACAATGCCTAGGCGGCCCATTCGAAACTACGCACATTCTTTTCACTCGATAACACGTCAGTATGGCTATACTTCAATATGCAACTTACCTCAAAACAATCACGCCATCTCAACCGATGTGAGAGACTATATGAGAAGCGCGAAAAATTACATCAACCATACGAAAAATCAAAATTCTTACCTGGTAAACACGGAGCTGGTGTGGCGAGGGCGGGAAGCTGGCTGGTAGTTCGCTGGTGGTGGCGCTGTATGCAGGGTGAATGGTGGCGCGCAATTCAAATTAGTTTTTGTGTAAGAGCATTCGGTCGGTGTTCCCCCTCGGTCGGTATACCCCCACCCCACCCCACACACACACACACACACACACACACACACACACACACTATATATATATATATATATATACAATATATATATATATAGATTATAGAGAATATATATATAATAATCTAAGATCATATATAGATATGAATATATATATATATATATATATATATATCAATCATGGGGGGCATACGCCGGGGGGCGCGTTGCCTCGCCTACCCTACGGCGCCACTCCTGGCGGTCACGCCTCGCGAGTCCCCATTCAGGCTCCCAGCAGAAGGCATCGACTTGCCGCAGCCAGGAGTTCTGTGGGCGTCCCCTAGGCCTCCTCCAGGTTGGGTTGTCCCGTGCGGAAGCAACCCGACAAGCAGGGTCGGTTTCCGGGTATCGCGCCACATGCCCATATAGCCGCAGTTGGCGCTGACGGACTATGCTAGTAATAGGCCTCGAATCGGTCTCGTGGAACAATTGCTGATTTTGACACA
>CM035196.1:21468695-21508146 GCA_020233015.1 Callinectes sapidus
TATAATGATATAGATATATATATATATATATATATATATATATATATATATATATATATATATATATATATATATATATATATATATATATATATATATATATTGTTGCGGTGACGCCTAGTGTGAAGATACCAGTGGTAACACTGTCGCTAACTTCGGTGTGGAGGTGGTAAAGATGGCCGGAGTTTGCGACCAGGTGGATATATTGTGTCTGATTGGCCAGTAGAAGGGACGTGTCTAGGACGGGAGAGGGAGAGAGAGAGGCGCCTGTCGGAAGGGGGGAGTTCTGTCGACTCGGCAATTGACTGCTGGCCGGCCTGAGGGGACAGTGAATCACCGGCCGCTCTCTCACTCCTACTGAAAGACACGTAGCCAGCTTTGCCTTGAGAGGACGCCTGCCTCTCCCGCTCTTCCTGAGGGCGCGATCCTGCCCTGTTTGTGTAGTGCTGTTACGTTCTGTGTGCCATCCTGTATTTACTCTCTTGTGTGCCAGTAAAGTAGGGAAGTTGTGCCTTGCCTTTAACTGCATTCCTGCCTCTCTGAGTAAGTCTAGGGTCTGCGGGTCTGTTACCTCGCTCCCCTTGCTAGCCACGAACCTACACAAGAAGTGTCCCTCTCTGCTGGTAGAGTAAACCCAGAAAAGAAAACAACTCGACCCAAAAATGAAATAAGCCGAGAAATTCACATTCCTAGTCTAAACTAAATGCTACATCCAGTGAATCCTCAGAAGTAGATGAACTCAATAGACAGATTAAGGACTTAGCGGAACAAGTAGGGAAACTACAAACAACCCCAAGCCAGTCACAGACTGAGTGGTACTGTTCATACTGCCGTTCACATACACATTTCTTGAGAGAATGTTGGAGATAATCTGCCAGAGGTTCATGTTTTGATTGTAGAAGGTATGGATGCTGGCGAGGAAACAAAAACTGCCCAGGAAAAAATGACTGAGAGAGCATGACTAACTCAGGGACACACCTCTCCAACCATCAGCTTAGCGGTCAACCATAAAACTATGAGAGCAGTAATTGTTGATACATGCAGTGGATACACTCTTATCAAAGAAACAGCTGTTTCTTGCAAGGAGTTACAGGGTCCCCTCTTGGGATCTTTGGCATGGTTTGGTTAGAAATAGGAGTAGGTGATGATCATGTACACAAACAATGGTTTCCAGTAGTTCCAAATAGCTACCTTGATGCTGATATATTGCTAGGTGTTGACGTACTTGCAAGGGCACCTTTCCATTAGAACGGCAAAACGAACATTATTGTATGGGGAAACACTCCTTATATGATCAGTCATATTAAAAGACAAAAAGGGAAAGTGGAAAGGATTAGGATCATTCCTTAAACAATAACCCAGGAAAAACACTCAAAGAGAGTCAATCTCACTAAATCTGTTCGAGTTGCACCCTACTAGTCACAATTCATCCCCATTATGGTGCAAGAAAAACCAGGAGAGACTCTACTAGTTAATCCTCAACCCCAAATTAGCAATAATAGTTTATCATTCTTAACTAAAGTAAATCAGGATAATACTGTTACGAACCCATGTATGGGGGGGGCCGTGGCCGTGGGTATGTGTGTATGTATGTGCGTGGTGGGCGTGAGAGTAGACAAAGAAGCAACGGGTCTGGGACGGGAAGGAGAGAGAGAGGCCGGAGGAGCGACACAAGGGAGAAGGGGGCTTTTGACGATTCAGCAAATAGTTTCTGCCGCCGCCCGGCGACAGGCAGTGAGGGGAGAGAGCAGAGAGAAGAGAGTTGGGGCCCAGTGAGGAGGACAGAGGGAAGAGCTGCCTCGCTTCCCCTTGTTCCTGGACAGATATATTCTGACTGCCATGTAATAGTACCTGTGCGTTGGCAGTGTGTGCGCCTGGACTGTGTGTGCCTAGTTGACATTGTGGAAGCCTGCTGGGAGGCCGTGAATGAGGTGTGAGGTGTGAGGAGGCCCGAGCTGCCGCCTTGCTGTGTCGTCTTGCTGAGCGCGCCTTTGTCATTGTGTGAGGCGTGTCACGGTCCCCCGTGTTACCTGTAGTGCTTGCTGAGTAAACTAGCCAAAGTGAACTCTGTGTGTTTGCTTTGTCCCCCATTTTGAGCTGCTATAGGTACACTTCGCTACACTTGCCCATCCGAACCGTGTGGAAGTTACGCAACCCCCCCCTATGCCCTGTTGCCCTGCTTGTGCACCTGGGAGGCCTGTGTGAACCCTGTGGCCTGAGACGTGCTGCTGAGGGCAGAGAGAGGGTGTGAAGAAGAAGAAACAAGGGGGGTGAACGTAACAATACCATCTATTTACCTTTTATAAATAATACCAAAAGTGTCAAGAAATTTAAACAAGGAACCTTGCTAGGGTCACTTGAACCTCTTAACTCAGAAACAGTAAATGACATGCAATCCCATAAAGTGCATCACACTCTTGAAATACAAAAAGATCTCCTACCTACCAATGATCAACTAAATATTCAGCAGAACAGTAGTAGACCAGAACGCCTGGCTGAGCTAATAAAACAGCAGAAATGGAACCACCTAACTCAAGAACAAAAAGGAGAATTAAAGGCAGCGCGTCTGGCTACGAATCCGTGGGCCCGAGTTCGATCCCGGACGAGGACGGCGCGGACCTCACCCAGGTTTTCATCCTTCACTGGTCGATAAATGGGTACCTAGGGCAACCTAGGGAAGGTAAACTGTGGAAACCCGGATTTCATGCTGGCCCCATGTCCCGGGGTAAGGGACTATTCCACCACAGGCTCAAAGGCCAAGGAGACGGGAGATGAGCGCCCGCAGCTACGCGCTGATACAGCGTAAGCCCCCCACTTTACCTTTATTCTAGAAAATCATGAGCTATTTATCCTAGACAAAAAAGAATTAGGCTTGATGAAGGGACCTTCTGCTAAAATTAATGTAGCTGACCCACAACCCAGTCGTGGATCTAGATATCGTTACCCGGAGGAAGCCAAAAAGTTAATAGCAGATTTGTTACAAGACATGGAAGACAAGCAAATTATTGAAAAATCCACATCAGCATGGCTCTGACCCATAGTCTTAGTAAAGAAGCAAGAGGATGTGCCTTGACTATCGACATGTAAATAAACACCTTCCTACAGACATGTATCCCTTGCCTAGGTTGGAAGAGTTAGTAGACCAAGCTGCTGGTCATCAGTTCTATGAGACTCTTGACATGCATGAAGCCTATTTTCAAATACTTCTTGAAGAAAACAGTAGGGATCTCACAGCCTTTATTGAAGGAGTAACCTTATATCGCTTCAGGAGACTACCTTTCGGTCTCAGTTGCTGCCCAGCCATCTTTACACGCCATATGGTTAGCCTTATATCTCCTTTGTCGAAGGAGAGATGGATAAAAAATTGCTTAGATTATCTTATAATCTGGACTCTTGATTTCACGACACTCACACAAAGGTTGAGGAAAACCTTCTCAGTACTGTTGCGGCGACGCCTAGTGTGAAGATAGCAGTGGTAACACTGTCAGATTGGGAAGGCTAATTTCGGTGTGGAGGTGGTAAAGATGGCCAGAGTTTGCGACCAGGTGGATATATTGTGCCTGATTGGCCAGTAGAAGGGACGCGTCTGGGACGGGAGAGGGAGAGAGAGAAATGCCTGGAGTTTTGTCGACTCAGCAATTGACTGCTGGCCGGCCTGAGGGGACAGTGAATCACCGGCCGCTCTCTCACTCCTGAGAGAAAGACGTAGACAGCCTTGCCTTGAGAGGACGCCTGCCTCTCCCGCTCTCTCTATGAGTACGCGATCCTGTCCTGTTTGTGTTGTGCTGTTACGTACTGTGTGCCACCCTGTATTATTCTCTTGTGTGCCAGTAAAGTAAGGAAGTAATGCCGTGCCTTTAACTGCATTCCTGCCTCTCTGAGTAACTCTGGGGTCTGTGGATCTGTTACCTCGCTCCCCTTGCTAGCCACGAACCTACACGAGTATCCCTGTTTGCTGCCGACCCCGTCCTGTATGCTGTCCTGAGGATGACGCTGTGGGTAAAAAGAGTGTACCTGTCGTCGCCGTGGAAGCTGTATGTGTGTGGACGGAGGGGGAGGGGGGGCCAGCGTAACAAGTGGTGTCAGGAGTTTATGGGATAGTATGACTAGCGAAGTTGCCGGATATAAAGGCACCATGGCGGACTCAGACTCGAGAGGCAGTGAGAAGCCGGAAGGCAGAGAGTTGGGCTTGGAAAGGCTGGAAGCCTTGCTCATTGAGTTGGCAAAAAAATGGCACAAGATTCAAGTGAATTAAAACAGGAAATCGGTGCAATGGCGGCACGAATGGACCTGATGAGAGAGGGCTTGTAAGCAGCAGTGGGGGAAGCCAGACAGTTTACTGTGGAACACGGCAAGAAGGTGCGGCAGGACCTGTCGGAGGAGTTCAGGGAGGAGCTTGTGGTAGTGAGACAGTAGTGCAAGGGACGCATTGAAGTTGTCGAGAGCAAGATGGAGGAAGTGAGGGAAGAGGTGACGAGACTGCGGCGCTCCCTCGAGAAGCAGTCTCTCGGCGCGTGGGGCCGGCCTGGGTGTCCCGAGTAGGCAGGTCAAGGTCACCCCTACGCATTCTCGGAGCCCGGTGACGTCAACCGTGGTGTCACCAAAACGCACTCCATGTATATATGGAGCGCGCCTGCACCTGAGGATGGCGCCTTCACCCCACCACCGTCACCGCCACTGGTACCTCCATCACAACCGTCTGTCGCTCTTTCCCCCAGGCATGCAGGTGTAGCATCTGTTCCGCGCAAACCAGCAGAGTTTGGTGGACAGCTGGCCTGGCAGGCATACCATGCGCAGTTTGAGCTGCTAGCCCAAGGACAGGGCTGGAGCGCTCAGGAGAAACCCCTGAAGCTTGTGGCCAGTCTGCGCGGGCCAGCGTTGGAAATCCTGGCCCACATGACGGTGAGTCAACGCTCATCGTACGTTGCGGTGGTGGAGGCGTTAAGGAAACGCTTCGGAAGTGTGTTCCGAAGGCGAACAGCCACCCAAGGAGGAACAGTCGCCGAAAAGCCCACTAGAAAGGCATTGGTGTAGCAGTGGGAGACGCCGCACTTACAGGACGGCCTGTTACAGAAGAGTGCGAGGATGCAGCGACACAGGAGCCATGTGGTTGCTGGTAGTCCCTCTCTCCCTGCGAGCCGAGCTGCTGGAAGAAGCTCATGCTGGTGTCTCTGGTGGGTACCAGGGGAGCAAGAAAACTCTGTGCCGTCTATGCCAACGCCTGTACTGGGTCAGTATGAGACGGGATGTTGAGGAATGGTGAAAACTGTGCCATGTATGCGCCGCCAAGAAGGGACCGGCGCGGCGCACACGAGCACCGTTGCAGCTGTACCGGTCCGGCGCTTCCATGGAGAGGGTAGCGGTGGATATCGCGGGGTCACTGCCGTGTACGCCCCGAGATAACCGCTACATCCTGGTGGCCATGGATTACTTCTCCAAATGGCCAGAGGCATAAGGGATCCCAGATCACGAGGTAGAAAATGTAGCTGGAGTACTGGTTTCTGTAGGTTTGATATTCCAGGTGAGCTGCATTTGGACCAGGGTCGGTAGTTCCAGTGAAAGGTGTTCCGGCAGTGCTGTCAGCTGTTGGGAGTCCACCAGACGCGCACCACCCCGCTTCACCCTCAAAGCGACGGCATGGTGGAGCGCTTTAACCGGACGCTGGCGGAAGAGTTGGCCAAGTATTGCAGTTCCGACCAGTAAGATTGGGACCTGTGGTTGCTGTTTACCTTGATGGCATACCGGTCGGCGCAGCAATAGACTACAGGTTACACTCCCGCCAGGATGATGTTTGGTCGGGAGATGTGGCTGCTGCTGGACATGGCCACTGGACGACCAGCAAAGGAGGAGATACCACAGAAGGCACCTGAGTTCGTGGTGGCGCTGCAGCAGCGAATGGAGGCCACGCAGCGACAGGTGTCGAGCAACCTTTGCCTCGCGGGGCAAGCCATGACTTGCTGGCACCAGTCGCGAGCGAAGGACACCAATTACGCGGTGGGGGACCGCGTCTGGTTGTATATATAATCCTCGCAAGAAACGAGGCCTCACTCTGAAGCTGCAGAGCGACTGGGAAGGCCCGTACACCATTCTGCAACGACTCTCGGCTGTCACCTACAAGCTGGGTGATGGGATACGTAAGCGGCCGCGCATCGTCCACATCGATCGCCTGTGGGCTGCTCAGGAGGAAGGCCAGTTCACATGGGTCCAGCGGGGCCCACCCTCGACGTCAAACAGTGAGGCAGGGAGCGTCTGGGATGTGGAGGACGAGGGGCAAATAGACAATGTTGCAGGGAGTGTTGTTGGTGCACAGGGGCATCTAGAGGACGAGCCTGTGAGTGAGCCGCCTGTGTCTCGCCCCTTCCGATCGAGGAAAAGACCTCAGTGGTGGACAGACTATATGTGTGGAAGCGATTGCGAATAGTCGGGTCCACCATTTTTGTTGGGGGGGGGAGGGGGAGGAGTGTTGCGGCGACGTCAAGTGTGAAGATAGCATTGGTAACACTGTCAGATTGGTAACGCTAACTTCGGTGTGGAGGTGGTAAAGATGGCCGGAGTTTGCGACCAGGTGGATATATTGTGCCTGATTGGCCAGTAGAAGGGATGCATCTGGGATGGGAGAGGTAGAGAGAGAGACACTTGTCGGACGGGGGGTTCTGTCAACTCAGCAATTGACTGCTGGCCGGCCTGAGGGGACAGTGAATCATCGTCCGCTCTCTCACTCCTGAGAGAGAGACGTAGCCAGCCTTGCCTTGAGAGGACGCCTGCTTCTCCCGCTTTCCCTGAGTACGCGATCCTGGCCTGTTTGTGTTGTGCTGTTATGTATTGTGTGCCAGTAAAGTAAGGAAGTAATGCCGTATCTTTAACTTCATACGTGCGTCTCTGAGTAAGTCTGGAGTCTGTGGATCTGTTACCTCCCTATTTGCTGCCGACCCCATCCTGTATGCTGTCCTGAGGGTGACGCTGTTGGTAAGAAGAGTGTACCTGTCATCGCCGTGGAAGCTATGTGTGTTGTTACGGCCGTAACTACCTCCCCCATTCAACCATCACCAGACCTTCGCCCTCCGTCAAACCACCACAACAAGCAGTGCTTACTCACTCTCACCCCGACACTGCTTCAAATCCTCCAACGCTTCGTCAACGCCTCACTGTGCCGAACCCCAGGCTCGGGAACCTGGAAGCCGGGCTTCATCCGAGTCGTTGACTTTCCAGCCATCTTCACAGGAGGGAGTTAGCTACTCACAGTGACATCAACGTCTTGGATTTACCTACCCAGGATACCATCACTACGACTAAGGCTGAATACCCTTTCCCCTTTATTCCCCTTTTCATGTCTCAGGAGTTTAAGATTTATTATTGTTTTCTCTTATGTATGTCATGTGTGTTATTTTCGGAACTATTTATACTGTATTAAATGTGTTTGGGATATTGTTTGTATTAAACTAAATTAAATTTTTTTTTTTGTTTTTTTTTTTTTTGTTACTACTGTGTGTTCTCCTAAAGGCACACGGTTTATTTCACACATAGTACGTAACAAGTGGTGACCGTGACAGGACTCTCATTAAGTCTGATCCCCT
Organism: Callinectes sapidus; assembly: GCA_020233015.1. NCBI lineage: Eukaryota > Metazoa > Arthropoda > Malacostraca > Decapoda > Portunidae > Callinectes > Callinectes sapidus. Next base: position 21,476,270 of record CM035196.1, read on the forward strand.
TAATTCCCTTATATAATCTCTAACCTTATATAATCTTTAATTCTAATTCCCCACCTACAGTGATTCCTTCCGAAGAACTGTATCATAGTGTCATCTCAAAAGGTAATTTAATTGAAGCTCAACAACAAGACCCTACACTAAATAAAATAAGACATGCAGCAAATGATGATAAAGATCTGTCAAAACTCCCTTTTTTCTACTACCATGAAGGAGTATTAATGAGAGCGTACAGGCCTCCAGAGCTAGTACGAATGGATACATGGTCTGAAACCCACCAAGTTATCATCCCTTCCTCAGTACGACCAGCCATGATAGAACTTGCTCATGATGGATTGTCAGGTCATCTAGGAATCCAAAAACCTTACAAAAAATTTTTTCAACATTTTTTCTGGCCAGGTATAAAGAAAGATGTAACCAAGTTTGTAAAATCCTGCCATGTGTGCCAGCTAGTAGGGAAGCCAAATGAGAGTATTCCATCCAGCTCCTCTCAAACCCATTCCTGTATTAACTGAGTCCTTTGAAAAAATTGTAGTGGACTGTGTTGGTCCCTTGCCTAAAACCAAGAAGGGTCATCAATACCTCCTAACTATCATGGACACCAATACTCGCTATCCAGAAGCATGTCCTCTCAAAAATATTTCAGCTAAGAATGTTGTAAAATGTCTATTACATTTGTTCACTTCAGTAGGCATTCCTAAAGTCATCCAAACTGACAGAGGCAGCAATTTTACCAGCCATTTTTTCCAACAGATAGTGGATGAATTAAATATTGCTCACGTCACGTCATCGGCTTACCACCCACAATCTCAAGGCTGTTTGGAGAGGTTTCATCAAACGTTCAAGTCCATGCTTAGGAAATATTGCCTAGAACACCAAGGAGATTGGGATGAAAAAGTCGACTTCTTATTGTTTGCAGTGAGAGAAAGCCCCCAGGACTCTTTAGGCTTCTCCCCTTTTGAACTATTGTATGGCAGACAGATCAGAGGACCTCTTAAACTCCTCAAAGACCAGTGGTTTAGCCCAAAGACTCTTTCAAGCCCCAGTATATCATCTTACATCCATAATCTTAGAAATAAACTAAATGAAGTAAGATCTTTTGCAAAGTCTAATTTCCTTACAACTCAAAATAAAATGCACCAAAGCTCCTAACTTAAAGCCACCATGAGAACTTTCCACCCTGGGGATAAAGTCTTACTTTTCTTCCTACTCTTGGTAATTCTCTCCAGTGTAAGTTTTCAGGTCCCCACATAGTAGCCAAAAAAACTAAGCCAACTCAATTATATTGTTCATACTCCTGACCGCCGTAGGGACACTCAGCTCGTTCATATTAATCTTATGAAGCCTTACCTCTCCAGAGAACCAGAGGAGGACACGAGTGAGACTGTACCAGTAGTAGCCTTTGTATGTCAAGGAGGAAAGGAGTCAGTTGCTGTGCCACCCGAGGAAGAGTCTGATACTGAATTTGATATTTCTTCACCCCAAGGGCGTCCTTCTAACAGCCAAATTTTGTCCAACCTTGATGAGTATTTTTCTGGTATCACACTCCTTCAGAGAGAAGATTTAAAAAACTTGTTAAATCAGTATCCCAAAGTAACCTCTGACCTTCCTGGGATCTGCACAGTTATTCAACATCAAATAAAATTAATCTCCAATGACATTCAACCGATAAGACAACCTGCTTACCGTATCTCACCATCAAAGAAAGAAATAATGAAAAAAGAAGTAAATTTCTTACTAGAACATAATCTAGCTGAACCCAGTATATCGCCTTGGGCTTCACCCTGCTTACTAATACCCAAACCGGACGGCAGTAGCCGGTTCTGCACAGATTATAGGAAACTAAATAAAATAACCATCACTGACTCCTATCCTCTGCCTCTGATTGATGATCTTTTAGATAGTGTAGGTCAGTTCCCCTATGTCACCACCGTCGATCTCCTTAAGGGTTACTATCAGATTCCTCTATCTGAGGATGCCAAAACAATGTCAGCCTTCATCACACCTTTTGGACTATTCCAATACAAGGTCATGCCCTTCGGCCTTTCTAATGCCCCTGCCACCTTCCAGAGAGCCATTAACCACATCACGCAGGATCTGGAAGAGACATCCGCCTACTTGGATGACTTAGTAGTAGCCTCACAAAGCTGGGAAGACCACCTGTGGTGTCTTCAAAAGTTGCTGGACCGGCTACAAGAGGCTGGGCTTACCATCAACCTAGCCAAATCCACCTTCGGAAGGTCTTCAGTGATCTACCTGGGGCACGTGGTTGGGGACGGTATGGTACGCCCTATGGAAGCGAACGTGGAGGCTATTTTGAGCTTCCCTCGCCCTACCACTAGGAAGGCCCTCATGAGGTTCCTGGGGATGGCCGGGTTTTACAGGAGGTTCTGCCCGAACTTCTCAACCCTGGCCTCCCCCCTGACTACTCTTACCAGCGCCTCCATCCCCTTCCACTGGAACCCGGCCTGTTACCAAGCATTCCAGCACCTGAAAGCCTTCCTCGCGTCAAATCCTGTGGTGTGGGCACCGGACCACTCTCGCCCTTTCCACCTCCAGATTGACGCTAGCGGAGTTGGTATTGGGGCTGTACTTCTCCAACCAGCCTCTCAAAGCGACATCCTCCACCCTGTCGCTTACCACTCCGCCAAACTGAAGACGTACCAACGAAACTACTCCACTATCGAGAAAGAAGCACTCGCCCTGGTCCTGGCTTTACAGCGTTTCGAGTGCATCTTCATTCCAGCCCCGAGGTCATCAAAGTATATACAGACCACAACCCTCTCGCCTCCTTCCAAGACATGAAGAACAAAAACTAACGAATCCTCCGCTGGGCTCTCCTTGCTCAACCCTTCAACCTTCAAATCCAGCATATCAAATGGGTTGACAATCTGCTAGCAGACACTCTCTCAAGATCTCCTCCTTCGTGATCCCACTGCGGAGGTTTAACGGGGGGGGGGGGGGAACTGTTACGGCCGTAACTACCTCCCCCATTCAACCATCACCAGACCTTTGCCCTCCGTCAAACCACCACAACAAGCAGTGCTTACTCACTCTCACCCCGACACTGCTTCAAATCCTCCAACGCTTCGTCAACGCCTCACTGTGCCGAACCCCAGGCTCGGGAACCTGGAAGCCTGGCTTCATCCGAGTCGTTAACTTTCCAGCCATCTTCACAGGAGGGAGTTAGCTACTCACAGTGACATCAACCTCTTGGATTTACCTACCCAGGATACTATCACTACGACTAAGGCTGAGTACCCTTTCCCCTTTATTCTCCTTTTCATGTCTCAGGAGTTTAGGATTTATTATTGTTTTCTCTTATGTATGTCATGTCTGTTATTTTCGGAACTATTTATACTGTGTTAAATGTGTTTGGGATATTGTTTGTATTAAACTAAATTAAGCTATTACTTCTTTTGGATTTCTCCCCTAAGTTTTTTTTTTTTTTTTTTTTTTTTTTTTTTTTTTTTTTTTTTTACAACTGTGTGTTCTCCTAAAGGCACACGGTTTATTTCACACATAGTACGTAACAGTGTGTGGACGGGAAGCCAGTGTAAGTGCTTAAGAATAATGGTGTCAAACTCAATTTAAGTAAATGTGAATTAACAAAGAATGAAGTCACTTTCTTAGGGTACGAGATATCCAAACAAGGAGGCCAACCAGATCCAAAGAATGTAGAAGCTGTTCTAGAAATGAAACCTTTTATTAAAGTGAAAGAAGTGAGGCGATTCTTAGGAATAGCAGGCTTCTACAGGAAACATGTTCCTAATTTTGCAAAACTTGCCACACCTTTTACCAACCTCACACGTAAAACAGAACAATTTGCTTGGACTAAACAGTGCCAAACTGCTTTTGAAAAGCTAAAAGGTTGTCTTGCCAAGGCACCTGTACTTGCTAGAGCCCATAATAACCAACCATTCATAATTACCACTGACACTAGTAACACCCATGTAGGCGGCGTCTTAAGTCAAACTCAAATTGATGGCAATGTTAAACCTCTTGGTTATTTCTAAAAAAAATTAAATTCCACAGAAAGTCTCTATTCAGCCATAGACAAAGAAGCCCTCACAGTAGTCTTAACTTCTTGTCATTTCCATCACCATTTGTGGGGCATAAAATTCACCATACTAATTGATCATCAACCCCTCACCAGTATATTCAGAAGAAAAACTAAATCAGCCAGAATGAACTGCTGGATACTGGAAATGAGAACATATTACTATGAAATACAATATGTCAAAGGGAAGTATAACTATGTAGCAGACCAACTTTCACGGCCAGTTAGAATAATCCAGCGTAATCCTACCACCACCCTGTTAGGACTTACTTCAGAAGAGTTCAAAACTTGTCAAAGAGAAGTAAAATGGAGAGAGATTGAATATTTGGAGGTTCAATTCCAACCAAAAAGTATCATAAAACTATTTTGCAACAATTCACTGTAATAAATGGAATTTTGTACTATGCAAAAGAAACAAGTGATTGCTGCATGCAGTACACATTAGTAGTCCCTCACAGTAAAAAACAAAAAGCTTCATTACAAGCCCATGAAACCTCAGGACATTTTGGACAGAAGAAAACCATCAAAAAGGCTGAAGAACTGTTTTACTGGTGTAATCTAAAGGTTGATGTTACTAACCATGTAAAACAATGTGTAACTTGTCAAAGATTCAAAGGACAAGCAGGTTTACAGCAACCTTTCCAAGAACTACCTTCAGTAGGAAAACCTCTAGAAAGCGTGGGAATTGATTTAACTGACATGATATCCGGAAGTCAAGGGTACAGATATGTGTTCACCATCGTAGATCACTTTAGTAGATCTGCCAAATTTTACCCTCTGAAATCTAAGCACACACATGGAGTTATAGAGGCAGTAGAACAGTACATAACAGATTTTGGGGCTCCACAAGCCATTGTCCTGGACAATGGAGGCGAGTTCACATCCCAAGCCTTCCAAGAGTTCTGTCATCAACACCTCATCACGCTGTACTACACGACACCTTACGCGATCACCGAGCGGTTACATCGCACCCTCAAGTCCATCTTGGCTACGTTATGCCAAGGCCATCCTCTTCGGTGGCCCAAGCTGCTGCAGACATGCCACGCTACAATGAATGCTGCGGTCCACACTAGTATCGCGCAACAGCCCTACTTCGCATTCTTTTCGCAACATGCTCGAAGATTGGTGGGTACCAGGTTGCCTACTGTAGACGGTGAAGTAGACGATTTTGATATCGCTCGCCGGTTTATTCGGGAAACTCATGAGAAAATGACCCAAAAATACCGGGGTGTAGCGATTAGAAAACGCACACACAACTTACACGGCGACGACAGGTACACTCTTACCAACAGCGTCACTCTCAGGACGACTTCGACTGGAACTCCCGACACTGGTCCGAATGCAGCCCACCTAGAATACCAATTCTAGAGAAAAACCCTCTTACCAGTACTCCAGCTACAGTTTCTGCCTCGTGATCTGGGATCCTGTAAGCCTCTGGCCATTTGGAGAAGTAATCCATGGCCACCAGGACGTAGCGGTTACCTCGGGGTGTACACGGCAGTGGCCCCGCGATGTCCACCGCTACCCTCTCCATGGGAGCGCCGGACTGGTACAGCTGCAACGGTGCTCGTGCGCCGCGCCGGTCCCATCTTGGCGGAGTATACATGGCACAGTTTGCACCATTCCTCCACATACCGTCTCATACCGACCCAGTACAGGCGTTGGCGCAGACGGCACAGAGTTTTCTTGCGCCCCAGGTGTCCACCAGAGACACAAGCGTGAGCTTCCTCCAGCAGCTCGGCTCGCAGGAAGAGAGGGACTACCAGCAACCAGATGCGCTCCTGTGTCGCTGCATCCTCCCATCTCTTCTGTAATACGCCGTCCTTTACACGTCCTTTACACGCAGCGTCTCCCACTGCTCCACCAAAGCCTTGGTAGTGGGGCTTTCCGGCGACAGTTTCTCCTTGGGCGGCTGTTCGCTTTCCTCCACCCAACGTAACACTGGAGCAATGTCAGGGTCTGCATGCTGGGCGTATTCCTACCGCTGACTGGTCTCTCTCGGTCCGCCTTCCACTCTCATCCGCTGACAGCTGACTACATATCGGCGTGAGCAGTGCGGGCACCCCACCTCACACGGCCGACAACTCAAGCTGTCCGCGTTGCCATGGTTACGTCCCGGGCGATGCACCTCCCGGTAGTTGTACTCCTCCAAGTAACTTATCCACATCCACAGCTGTCCTTACGGATTTTTCAAGGACTTCAGCCATCTCAACGCCACATGGTCAGTCCGGATGACGAACTCGGCTCCATACAGGTACGAGTGGAAGTGAGCCACACTTCTCACTATGGTCAGCAGCTCCTTCCTGGTGGTAGTTCCGCTCAGGCTTGCTAAACTTGGAGCTGTAATAAGCCAATACACTCCTTACCTTCCTTTGCCTGAGACAACACTGCTCCAATTCCCTCCACACTGGCATCTGTGTGGAGGATGAAGGGGAGGTGAGAGTCAGGGAAGGGCATCACCGGAGCACTTATCATTGCTGCCTTCAGACCACTGAAGGCATCCTGGCAGACTTCATACCAGGTGAAGTGGGCATTCTTCCTTGTTAGCTGATGCAGGGGAGCAGCAAGGGTGGCGAAGCCTTCCACAAACCTGCGGTAGTAGCTGCACAAGTCAAGGAAGCTTCTCACGCTCGCTACCGACGTCGGCTACTGCCGACACCTTGCTAGGGTCTGTGCGCACTCTGCCTCGCTCCACAATATGCCCAAGGAACGGCACCTCATGCTGGAAGAAAGTGCATTTCTTTCTTTCAGGCAGCCCAGCACCACCTCCAGATATTTCAGCTCCTCCTCAAACGTCCCTGCAAACACAAGAATGTCATCCAGGTACACTAAAGCTACCTTCCACTGCAACCCTGCCAGCACCTTCTCCATCAGCCGCTCGGAACAACCAAGCGCGTTGCACAACCCGAACGGCATCACCCAGAATTGCCACAATCCCTGCCCGAAGGAGAATGCCGTCTTCGTACAGTGGCCAGTCATGCCACACAACTGCCGGTCTGACACAGGGATATTTTGAGCTGTCACTACTTCTTCCCTGACGAAGGTCTTTGCCGCACCAGTGTCCACCACCAGGGAACACGGGCGGCCGTTCACTGCGCCCGACACTCGAACCGCCGGCGCAGCAGCATCGCGGCGACACTTTACACCGAGGGGACCCGGGGACGACTTGGCTGGACAGCGGGCCGACCTCCCAGCCTGTTTGCGTTTCCCCCCACCATCATGACATCCTTCAGCTGCCAACAGATAGCGCGGCGATGTCCCTGCCGTCCACAATTTTCGCAGCAGACCCTGGTGGGAGAACGTGCTCGCACATCCCCCAGTGACGCCTAGTGTGAAGATAGCAGTGGTAACACTGTCAGATTGGTAACGCTAACTTCGGTGTGGAGGTGGTAAAGATGGCCGGAGTTTGCGACCAGATTGATATATTGTGCCTGATTGGCCATGTCCAGCAGCAGCCACATCTCCCGACCAAACATCATCCTGGCGGGAGTGTAACCTGTAGTCTATTGCTGCGCCGACCGGTATGCCATCAAGGTAAACAGCAACCACAGGTCCCAATCTTACTGGTCGGAACTGCAATACTTGGCCAACTCTTCCGCCAGCGTCCGGTTAAAGCGCTCCACCATGCCGTCGCTTTGAGGGTGAAGCGGGGTGGTGCGCGTCTGGTGGACTCCCAACAGCTGACAGCACTGCCGGAACACCTTTCGCTGGAACTACCGACCCTGGTCCGAATGCAGCTCACCTGGAATATCAAACCTACAGAAACCAGTACTCCAGCTACAGTTTCTGCCTCGTGATCTGGGATCCCTTATGCCTCTGGCCATTTGGAGAAGTAATCCATGGCCACCAGGATGTAGCGGTTATCTCGGGGCGTACACGGCAGTGACCCCGCGATATCCACCGCTACCCTCTCCATGGAAGCGCCGGACCGGTACAGCTGCAACGGTGCTCGTGTGCGCCGCGCCGGTCCCTTCTTGGCGGCGCATACATGGCACAGTTTTCACCATTCCTCAACATCCCGTCTCATACTGACCCAGTACAGGCGTTGGCATAGACGGCACAGAGTTTTCTTGCTCCCCTGGTACCCACCAGAGACACCAGCATGAGCTTCTTCCAGCAGCTCGGCTCGCAGGGAGAGAGGGACTACCAGCAACCACATGGCTCCTGTGTCGCTGCATCCTCGCACTCTTCTGTAACAGGCCGTCCTGTAAGTGCGGCGTCTCCCACTGCTACACCAATGCCTTTCTAGCGGGCTTTTCGGCGACTGTTCCTCCTTGGGTGGCTGTTCGCCTTCGGAACACACTTCCGAAGCGTTTCCTTAACGCCTCCACCACCGCAACGTACGATGAGCGTTGACTCACCGTCATGTGGGCCAGGATTTCCAACGCTGGCCCGCGCAGACTGGCCACAAGCTTCAGGGGTTTCTCCTGAGCGCTCCAGCTCTGTCCTTGGGCTAGCAGCTCAAACTGCGCATGGTATGCCTGCCAGGCCAGCTGTCCACCAAACTCTGCTGGTTTGCGCGGAACAGATGCTACACCTGCATGCCTGGGGGAAAGAGCGACAGACGGTTGTGATGGAGGTACCAGTGGCGGTGACGGTGGTGGGGTGAAGGCGCCATCCTCAGGTGCAGGCGCGCTCCATATATACATGGAGTGCGTTTTGGTGACACCACGGTTGACGTCACCGGGCTCCGAGAATGCGTAGGGGTGACCTTGACCTGCCTACTCGGGACACCCAGGCCGGCCCCACGCGCCGAGAGACTGCTTCTCGAGGGAGCGCCGCAGTCTCGTCACCTCTTCCCTCACTTCCTCCATCTTGCTCTCGACAACTTCAATGCGTCCCTTGCACTACTGTCTCACTACCACAAGCTCCTCCCTGAACTCCTCCGACAGGTCCTGCCGCACCTTCTTGCCGTGTTCCACAGTAAACTGTCTGGCTTCCCCCACTGCTGCTTACAAGCCCTCTCTCATCAGGTCCATTCGTGCCGCCATTGCACCGATTTCCTGTTTTAATTCACTTGAATCTTGTGCCATTTTTTTGCCAACTCAATGAGCAAGGCTTCCAGCCTTTCCAAGCCCAACTCTCTGCCTTCCGGCTTCTCACTGCTTCTCGAGTCTGAGTCCGCCATGGTGCCTTTATATCCGGCAACTTCGCTAGTCTTACTATCCCATAAACTCCTGACACCACTTGTTACGCTGCCCCCCCCCCCTCCGTCCACACACATACAGCTTCCACGGCGACGACAGGTACACTCTTTTTACCCACAGCGTCATCCTCAGGACAGCATACAGGACGGGGTCGGCAGCAAACAGGGATACTCGTGTAGGTTCGTGGCTAGCAAGGGGAGCGAGGTAACAGATCCACAGACCCCAGAGTTACTCAGAGAGGCAGGAATGCAGTTAAAGGCACGGCATTACTTCCTTACTTTACTGGCACACAAGAGAATAATACAGGGTGGCACACAGTACGTAACAGCACAACACAAACAGGACAGGATCGCGTACTCATAGAGAGAGCGGGAGAGGCAGGCGTCCTCTCAAGGCAAGGCTGTCTACGTCTTTCTCTCAGGAGTGAGAGAGCGGCCGGTGATTCACTGTCCCCTCAGGCCGGCTTATCTATCTCTTTTCTAACCATTTCCCTACCTATGCATAAGTCATTTAATTTATCAGCCTCTTGCCTCCTAAAAATCTATCCTATCTTTAGTTCTCCGTCTGGCTCCTCTTGTGTAAATACAGATAGGAAGTAATTATTTAATTCCTTATTTATTTTCTCCCCTTTTTCTATCAAACTTCCATCCATTCCTTTAAGAGGTCCTATTCCTTCCTTAGCTTTAGCCCTGTATAGCTGGAAAACGCCCTTTGGATCCTTCTGGGCATCCCTAGCTATTTTAACTTCATAATTCCTCTTTGCAGTTTTAATGTCTTTTTAACTTTTCTAGCTAGTTCATTATACTGTCTTATGAAGTGTGCTTCCCTCCTTTCAATCCTCCTATAAAGCCCTCTTTTTAATCCTATATCCCTCCTTATGTTGTTGTTCATCCACTTTGGGTAATTTCTACTGGATCTTATCCTCCTCTTTAGATAGATATATATATATATATATATATATATATATATTATTGCTCCTGTGCCATCTGATTTCCCTAACTATGCCGTTGTACTGCCTCTCCACTTCATCTACTCGATCCTCCCCTCTGCCTACTCCTATTTCCTCCCAATTTACACTCTGTAGGTGAGTTCTAAAGCTCTGATAATTGGCTTTTCTAAAACATGGCATTAAAACTATATTTTGTTCTTCTTTTCTCTTTGTATTTATCTTGAATCTGATTTCATTATGTTCACTTTCATCAAATCTATCACCTATCTCTTCCGGACTAACCAAGGTTTCATTATTCGTGAATACCAGATCCAGGATATTCCCTTGCCTTGTGGGTTCCCTGATGAGTTTTTGGTAAAAGCCGTCCTGTATTACATTTAAAAATCCCTCAGCGTTTCCGTCTCCTGTCAGCCTATTCCAGTCAGTCAATGCCTCTATTGTTGAAGTCTCCCATAATGCACACACTAGCTACCTCATTAGAGTGTTCCTGACGTACAGTGCTACTCATCCTCCCTTCCAACCTACCCTATCTCTGCGATAAAGAGTGTACCCATCTATTTCTACTTCGGGTAGGAAATGCTTGCCTCCTATGTCTAATCAAGTCTCAGTGATACCTATAATATCTAATTCTTCTGTACATGCAATAACCCTAAGTGTTTCCATTTTATTCATAATACTCCTACTGTTTGTATAAAAAACACTAAGTCCCTGTACCTCCCTCCCACTACCGTGTCCCTTGTCTCCTCCCTCTCCCCCATTTATATCTAATTTCCCTGACTGTAGTGCCTGACTACCCTCTCACTAAACTAAAGACACTCACTAAACTCCCGCACTCCTCTTCTACAGAAGTGTATCCCATCCCTGGCATACAGTTCCTGTCGTCCATAAAACTTGCTCCATTCGTCCACAAAGCCTACTCCACTCTCCCTGCGCATCTTAATCAGCCTGTCATTCAGGCCAATGGCTTGTGAAAGCCACACACCTCCCACCCTCAGCCTAGGAAGCACCCCCGACTCAACACACCTCTTCCCACTCTCTTTCACCTCCCTTAACAGTTCCCTGTACCTCAGTAGCAAGTCCTCAGACCTCACCCTTCCTACATCATTCACTCCGACGTGAACAACCACTACAGCCTCCTTCCCAGTCCCCTTAACTATCCTCCTGTATCTCTTTACCACATCTTTCACTCCAGTCCCAGGGAGACAGCACGTCATCCTCCTCTCCCTATCCTTGTCACATAAGGTCCTATCAAGGTACCTAATCCTAGAGTCTCCCACTACCAACACTTCCTGTGATCTACCTAGCCTTTTCCTGTCCTTCACCTCCTCGCCCCCTTGTCCTTCTTCACTACCTTTGCCTTGGGTGCCCTGTCCCCCTCCCCTCCCCCTACCTCAATCACTACCTCATCCTCCTCCCTTTCCTGTGTGGCTAGCACGGTAGACGTGTTACTACTTCACTCACTGGAGACCTTACCTTCCCCCCTTCCCTCCCCCAGCTACAATCCTCCACCTACCCTCCCCCCGCCCCACGGTACCCACGCCCAGGACCAACACATACAAGGTCCGCCAGATTAGTGAGGTCGCGGATGGGGGAGGGGGGGGGGGGTAGTTTGGCGTGACGTCACGCTCACCGCCTTGGCCTGGGTAGCTTGGCTGAGTTAGTAAGGCCAGGTGTAGAGTACAGGAAAGGTGAAGCGGAAGCAATGCCTAGTGTATATGCAGTGTATGGCTATTTTAATACCAAAGTCAAGACAGCAGGCACTGGTATTAGATACTTTGGATTTCCAAAAAATGCACGTAACAGGGATGTGTGGGTTGATTTGTGTCGTAGAGCTGATTCCATTACCCCTAAGAATGCAGTTATTTGTTCTGTTCATTTTACTAAGGACGACTACATTGATGATATTGAAAAGTCGTCTACTTGGGATTGAAAGTCCAAAGAACAAGAGACTCCTGAGAGAAGATGCTGTAGCATCCCTACACTTGCATAATGGTAAGTATTTTTTTTTTTTTTTTATGTTTAACATTTACAGATATATTAATGGTGATACATGTGAACGTACAGTTGAGCAAGTACAAAATGCAAGAGAAATATGAGTGTGCATGGAAATATCTTTCAGTTCCTTGTAGTAAACCCTGGTATTTTCATCAATAAATCAATAAGACTCCAGAGCCAATGTAAAATGTAACGTAATTGACTGAAATTTTGAGTGGTAGCCAGATGTGGCCATATACACTGATTTTACTTGCACTTTATACCTGCTCAACTATACCTACACATTTGCTTCAAGAAAAATGAGGAGGCAACATTAACATGCTGTTATTCGTTTAGACATATAAAAATACATATTGAATAACTGTGCTGTGAAATGGTTACTGGTTGCTTTGAAGGGGAAACTCTACTTGCATCCTCGTGTATGGTTAGGAATAGAAAACATGCACTATCGTTCTCCTACATGTGCTACCATGTGTAATGTTTTGCCATGTGGCAAGAAAGATGGAGGAATGGAATTTCTGTGAGTAACTGTACACCTTTATTATTATTATTATTATTATTATTATTATTATTATTATTATTATTATTGTTATTGTTATTATTATTATTATTGTCATTATTATTGTTATTAGTATTATCACCACGGCTTACTTTCACCTACCTGATATTAATTTATTAATATATGATTGTATATGTACTGTTGTAGACCTCAGATCCTAATATTAACCTTCCTTCATCCATGTGATATTAATTAATGATTGTAAATATATGTACTGTTGTAGGCCTAAAATCCTAATATTAACCTACCATCATCTCTGTGATATTAATTTATAATTGTATGTGTACTGTTGTGGGCCTCGAATCCTAACGTTAACCTTACTCCATCTGTATGTAGTATTCATTTGTTTGTATATAATATGTGTGAGACTTAAAAGGGGTTGGATGATGAACATTGTTTTGATTATTCCAATTGTAGGCTGCTTGTTGGTTCAAATTGTTCTTCTTTCATGGCTATTACTAATACATATTTTTTTTACTTGTCTCTGTACCTAAATAAGTACTAATATATATCGCAACATCACGTTAAAAACACAGTAATATAGAAATAAGGAGTGGGAGTCTGCCATCTATTCCCACGCGAGGCGAGCGTGACGTCACTAGAGAGCGGGAGGATGCAATCTGGGGGACCTTTACGTGTTGCCCTCGCCTGCCTCTGACCTGTCCCGTGATCTGACGCTCCCTTCTCCCCTGATCTCCAACACTTGTTGCCTCAACACTCCTAGTTCCTGCCTTGACTTTTAGTGTGCAATTTAATCTAGTTTGTGTGCCCTCAACTTCCACCATTCTCTACTCACGTTCTCTATTTACTCTCATGTTTCAAGGGTAACTCTCTTTACACATTTTATTTTCTCTACCTATGAAACATGCCGGTTTTAGACTCACTCCACAAGCCCCTAAGCTCCTTAATCTCCTCTTCTAGGACTGCGTCTAGCTGTCCAATGCCTCTCCATACCACAGCCCTCGCACATGACTGCGTCCTCCTCTCCCATGGATATGACGATACTCTCCCTTGCCTTGAGTTATCTTTCTTTAAACCACTCATGTACACTTAAAACCTTCCCCCCCACAATGAAAACAAACACACAGGTACTTAATTTACACAGATGCTAGCAATCCTGACCTGAGCAACCCTGCAACGAGAATCGTCTCCACAGTGGGCTACATACCATCCCGCCTTTATGGAATGATCTTTTGGGTGTCATATTGTCTCAGATTACTTACATTTTCTTGGCAAGCATTAGTTATACCGAATTTTATGTTCATCGTAGTGAGTTACATCACCTCCCGAGTTGGTGAAGTTCTGGATTCACCCGCTAGTCACGACATTTGAAAGTTGTAGAGAGCTTTCTGAATACCAATGTGTTTGAAAGTTGTAGCCTAGAGATATATACCCTTTGAATAATGTAAAATGCTTCCTGAATTTGGGCCCAGGGGTGGCGCCGTAGTGTAGGAGAGGCAACGCGCCCCCTGGCGTATGCCCCCATGATTGACTGATTGTGCTCACTTTCACTTGGTATTTGCAGATTGGATGATTACCTTTCCGGCTCGAAATAGCATATACATCTCTGAGTGCGTTTAATTCCGTATGACTTTCTACGAATTCGTTTGACTTGACCAGTCCTGCCCCAAATCAATGGCTTCCCTCGCAGGAGGATCGAAGAAAATCACCAATCTCTTTAGTATACCGTCAGTGACCGTATATCAAAGATATCACGTAACATTCGTTGTAGACTGAACTTTTACCTAAGATGCTTTACCGTTATCAAGGTTACTGTACCAGTAAGCTACACGTTGTGTTTCTTATGACCGTTTCTTTATGTAGATGTATTAAGTTGTTTGTAATTTGTATTATGTATTGTTATGAATGAAGAAAAAACAAATTATTAGTAGCTTGAGTTTGATGTAATGAATGGCCGGCGGATCGATTGCTTGGGTGGGGCTACGGGGGAGGGTAGAGCCTGAAGGTCGTCTGCGAACGTGAAGGTCGTGTTGGGTGTTGCCAGCCTCTCTCACATTATATCTACACTCACCGTTATATCAAATAATTTTTTATGGCAAATCTTTATATTACACTGGAGACATATGCATCAAGTCAGTAATTCAAGAGAATATGACGCAATAGATTGATTAAGGATTTTTTTTTTCTTTTTTATCAAATAACGTACTAAACTGACATCTGAACAAAGAGTAATATGAAAATAATAGCCAATGCAGAATGTTGTTAGAAAGGAAAGGTAACTAACTACAGGTTAAAAGGTAAGGATTATATTGTGCATCACGATCACCCTTGAGTGAAGGTGACTTGGGGAGCGAGGGTCACGGTACCGCAGCCAGCTGAGCCAGCAACACATTACAACAGGATCGTCTGCCGAAAGGCTGCTTCATAACTTCTCCCCGGACCGCACACAGTGGCATCTTGTTGATAAACAATGGCGTTGAATAAGCTTAGCATTGACAAGGTGGATCTCTCAAATAAGAGAGTTCTCGTGAGGTGAGTTGCCAATAATGATACCTTACCGGTAACTCTATATTGAGGTGGTGCTGGCAATGTTTACCTTCCTCCTTTGTTGTATTTCCTTTTTAGTGCAACAATATCAATCAATCAAGTATATATATATTTTTTTCCTTTGCATTAGAGAGTATGAGACGTAAATAGATATAATTTTACGTCACTACAGCAGTGCATGCATGAGACAATTCAATGTGCTAGACTTGTAGAGATTAGATTTTGTGTGCACAGGAGTATGAACAAAAATGTGCCTGACCTCTAGATTTTATCACAAGCCCCCTCCCAAGTACCAAAAGGCCTAGTAATCTTTTTATTTATTTATTTATTATTTTTTTGTTGCGAAGAGCAAAAATAGATTAAATTTATCCATCCCCAAAAAGTCTGAGGCTATTTTGGGGTAAATTGGTTAAAAAAATACTTTAAATATTTGTGAAAGGTAAAGTAAATGATCTAAATCTAACTGGTTAATTTTTAGAATAAAGGAAAAGTTAAATAGTAAGACCAGGCATGCCACTATTTAGTAGTGTTTTCAGCTCTTGACCCCTAATGTTACCTGACCTAACCAAGCATTACCTAACCTTGCATCATCTTTGATTCTACAGAAAATCTCCTGAAATCAGTAGTCTATCCTGAAGGACAATAATCTCAACTTAGCACTTGGTATGTAATGCTTTGTTAGATATAACTTAGTGGTATGCCTTGTTTTAATATTTAGCGAATAAGACCTTGTATCCTATGAACACCACCACATATGCTTAATTAACATTCTTATTGTACTCTCTCTGTGGAAGTTTTAATGTTCCTCTCACCATTGTTATGTTTTAATACATGTAAAGGTAAATTTGCAGTTTCAGCCAATACTCCATATCTGTACCCACACCCCCAACAAACAAGCTTGGGGGCATGTGGGGAATCGGGGGTTTTGGGTGGGGGAGAAATATATGAGCAATATATGGAGTTAAAAATGTAGGGAAATTTTCCTAGAAATCAAGAAAATTCCCCTAATGAAGCAAAGAAATAATTATGTACCTATTCAAACTCCTCTCCATTAGTTCAAATCTATTCTAGTATCTAATGAAATATCCTAAATCTAGCCAGATCCAGACACTCATACTAGTTGGAGAGCTGTGTCCCCCTGGATACCCCCTTTCTAGCTGGGGGGCTGCGCTCCCCTGGACCCCTCTAATTATCTTAACCTGACCTGACCTAACCAAACCTAATGAAATTCCCTAAATGTAGCTTGGGGACATGTGAAGAATCAGGGGTTTGGGTGTGGGAGACATCTGAGTGATATTTGGTGTTAAAAATCTAGGAAAATTTCCCTAAATCTAGGGAAATATGGTAATAATATGGGGTTCAAAATACTCCTAACAGTGTGACTTAGACGGTTTGGCAGTTTACTGTGCCATGGTATGTATTGTCTGAAACTGCAATAATACCTATGTGAATACTATTCCAGTAGCCTTTATCAGTCTATGAATGATTTGTAACATGGGTGGCAGGGAATTGAGAGGGCAATGCAGCACCAGCACATTACCAAAGTCACTCCTGCAGGTTCAGATACATACATAAAGACATACAAATTAAATGAGACCTGCCTGCAATACAGAGCACTTTTAAAGAGCAAGCCAAGAAACACTGGGTAGCAACACACATGAAAATATCAGAGTCTAGGCAATGAAAAGTTTTTTGGGTGAAGGCATGGGAGACAAGGCAGAAAGAACAGTGAAATTAATGGAAACTACATTGCAGGAATGCACAGGACCCATAAGCAATAAGAAGCTAAAGGGGTCGCAAAAGAAACAGCAGTTGTGGTTGTTACTCTTGCTGATTGGCGGCAGACAAATTTGCCTCATATTTTCCTTGGAGATCAAGCTTGAAATTATTTGATAAAGATGTTTTGTTAACATAATGTATATAAGACAGTAACACCACCTCAGGAGGTGATGTTACTGTCTTAAATATCATATATGTTTATTGTAACTGAATCACAACTATTGTAAACCATTAAAAAGGTTAGAGAACTTCCTGTATTAATTTTAGGTATTTCAGCAGCCTTAGAGGTAACTTTTAAGTCTTCAGTATTATTGTGGTTGTTTTATACTTGATCAGATGAATTCCTTTCATTTGCAGCCATTTATGTTTTGAAAACAATGTAACAATAACTCACCTTATATGTGAAAATTTTAATTTTCTCAGGGTGGATTTTAACGTACCGCTTAA
The DNA here is from genome assembly GCA_020233015.1 of Callinectes sapidus. NCBI lineage: Eukaryota > Metazoa > Arthropoda > Malacostraca > Decapoda > Portunidae > Callinectes > Callinectes sapidus. The sequence goes on from CM035196.1 coordinate 21,493,711, forward strand.
AGATGGTAAGATCACCAACAACCAACGAATTGTTGCTGCGCTGGATACTGTGAGATATGCACTGTCTCAGAATGCCAAGAGTGTTGTGATGTGCTCTCATCTGGGACGTCCTGATGGTGAGTTAAGTTCCACAAATATACTGTGAAGTGAAATTTATTGAAAGTTAATTTCAAATCGAGTTTTTGTTTGAAGATTTTGAAAGTGGTCAAGACTAACTAGTCTGAGCTTAGGCAAGGCTTATGAAAATGCATTTAGGGGGCTTGGAGGATGGACATATTGTAGGGATCTATCTGAACTTGTACTACTGTAGTTTCCTACAATATGCATGTTAGTAATATGTTTCTCATAATATGTGGTTTCATTCCTGAAATATTATTCATTAATTGCTTTTAGTATGTGAAATAGAATTGTTGGTATGTAATTCTGAATATTTGATACAAGTAAAAAGTGGTGTTTACCCTTACATTGGTGCCATGAAACCATTGGACTTAGAAGTTAATTCATCACCAGAATCCTGCTGGTGATTGTATGAGAGTTTTGGGTTTAGCATGGTAGAGTGGAACATCTTGGGCTCTGGGGGCCGAGGGATCCCTAGTGCATGGGTTTAAATCCTGTCTGTGGTCCAAGGGGAGATCGGGTTTCCACTTTGAGTAACTGTTATTAAATGGGTGGGCTTTCAGATAGGATGTCTCCATTAGGCTGTCTCCTTTAGTCAATAAGTTCTTGTGAAAAGCCGACGTTGTACAGGTACCTCTTGATTTTTGCGGAAGATGCACACACACACACACACACACTCATATATATTCAAATAGGAATGTACACAATTTATTGGCTCCTTGAGCTCCTCTCATCACAGATGATGAATGTTTACTTACAGAGTGGTGAGTTGGAACTGGCTTTGGCATCATGGTTATAATGGTGTACCAATTTTGAGGCTCCTGAATCAAGGGTTTGTCCTATTCACCAGGGATAAAACAAATCTATAACCCTGTGGTAAACATTAAGCCCTACTGTAACACACACACACACACACACACACACACACACACACACACACATTGGTGCCATGAAACCATTGAACTATGACTTAGAAGTTAATTAATCACCAAAATCCTGCTGGTGATTGCATGTGAGTTTGGGGGCCAGCATGGTAGAGTGGAACACCTTGGGCTCTGGGGATCGAGGGATATATATATATATATATATATATATATATATATATATATATATATATATATATATATATATATATATATATATATATATATATACATATATACTCAACCCCCAATTATCCTGAGAAATTGGTCCCTTAACATTGCCACAATAGCTAAAAATGTGATACCCATTGTTAAGAAGTAATGAGAAAAAATAAAATTGGTCCTGGCCTGCCAAACTGACAACACAATTTAACATATTGGCACTTTGTTTTCCCTTCATCTCATCATAATTCATAGGTATTATTCACATTTTCATAGTATAAAGTAATCACAGATATGAAATGCATAAAAAATAGATGTAACAAAAGACTTATTTACTTCAGTTTACTTTAGATAAATACCCTTAACTGTAGACTTGTTGATACCAAACTTAGCTCCTACAGAACTTTTACTTGTCCACTTTCAACCAATTTCGTTATCTCACTGTATTTGTAAGGTTCTTCTTCCTCTTCTTAATTTCTTTCCCTGGTACTGCTGTTACCTTTTACTGGGTTGGGTTGGATGGTAGGGATCCCCCTGGGTAGTCACATTTACTCTTACTAGCATGTGCCAATCTAGTCTACTAAATTGAGAGGGTGGTAGAGGAGGGGGTAGCAAGAGTGTGCTAGCCAATCACAGCTAAATACGTCACTCAAACTCAGCCAATCAGCAAGTGAGTCTGGTCAAGTAGTATTACATAGCCATCTGGATAGACTCGTTCATGGGATTGGTTCATTCACGAGTCGCGATAGCTTCAATTTGAGATGCGTGTGAGCCATTTAAATGTGTCTTTTTTGTATTCCCGTGATAGCTTTGAAACGCAATAGTGAAACCCGTGATAGCTGGGGGATAAGTGTATATACAGGGTGTCCCATGAGTTAGGTATTTTAGTATTTGATAGTTTGAGAAATTCCAAGTCGAAAATACTCTATACACATTTGCTGTATTTTGTGTTGCGGGAACTGCTTGCTATGGTGGGGTCTCGGCTCCTTCCCTCAGTCCCAGGTGCCCTATGTACACGAGTGGTGTCCCGTGATGTTACAGCGAGTCCTTTTTATATGGTAATTCTTTATCCGGTAAATTCACAGTTATGGTAATTGGTAATTACTACCCTCGATTCTATTTACGCTAAGAAAAATTCACATATACAATATCCGTTTTTTTTTTTTTACACTGTCCTATATTGCTACCACATCGTGGGGCCACCACAACAATCAGTCTCTTCCTGCGTTTCCCATTGAACACAAGTTAAATCCTCACGGTGTGTCTCTTGTGGATATTATTATAGCGCACAGTGACACACCCATAATGACCGCAAAACACTCTGCAGACACTGCTGGAGTTGAAAAAGCAAAGCAAAAGAGGAGTAGTCTGACATTGGAGGTAAAATTAGATATTTTGAAGAGGAAAGAGCAGGGAGAAGGTATGTCTGCTCTAAGTTGAAACATTTGTGTATGTGACTATTTTCATGTATTATCATGTCTATAGGGGTGATTTTCGACATGCTGGAACACATATCCTATTATTACATGTTACAGTGTCCGCAAAAAGTATAGAGCGCCCCTCCCCCTCAAAGGAAAAAAACACAAACATAGTGAGAATGCATCCATATATTCGAAAATAATGTTATGAAAATAAACAATAGTAATGTTTTATTTAGTACTTGGTCATTTGTCATGAAAATAAACAATAGTAATGTTTTATTTAGTACTTGGTCATTTGTCCTTTACATTTAATGACCATTTGTAGACGTTTTGGCATTGAATCAGATAGATTTCTGAAGTAATCCAGCTCCATTTCTGTGGTCCACATTTTCAAAATCTCGTGGGAGAGCCGCGGTACAGATGATGTGTTGCAGGTTGAGAGCCGATTTTTCATTGAATTCCAACAATTTTCAATAGGATTTAAGTCAGGAGAGTTACCTGGCCACTCAATAAGTTCAACATTATGATCAGACAACCATTTCATCACTTTTTTGCCTTGTGATATGGTGCATTATCCTGCAAAAAATTCTCACATACATGAATTTCATAAAAAGGCAACATATGGTCATCTAGCACTTTGATATAGTTGTCAGCTCTCATTGTCACGTTTTTCGGAAGGAAAAACAACCCTGCACGACCTCCTGTACCACTAAATGAACCCCACACCATCACACTGTCAGGATGCTTCACTGTTTTGCAAGTGTACTGAGGAGAGCAATGATTAGAATTCTTGGGATGTCTGATCCTTCTTGACCGTGGTCTTACACATTTGAAGGTATTTTCGTCACTGAAAATTACCTTCCTCCACTGTTCAGCAGTCCAGTCTTTGTATTTGCGTGCAAACGCAAATCTTTTCTTCACCATTGATGGTGTGAGGAGTGGTTTGGCAGCAGGCTTGTACATGGGTAGGCCAATCTCCTTCTGCAACCGATGTTGTATGGTTCGTTCTGACACTCCTTGCAGCAAAGTCGGATGGCTTCTTTTGAGTTCACCTGCTGTAATCTCTGGATTATTGAGTGTTTCATGTCGTATGATGTTGTCAGTATGTTTGGAGGTCTTTCTAGGCCTTCCAGGGACAGGTTTTCGAGGTGAATTGAATGGGAGGCGAGCTGTAGCAACCAGACGTCGAATGGTGCTCTCACCCTGCCCTGTACATCTTGAAATTTCTTTTGTTGACACATTTTCAGTCTTCCAGGCCAAAATACGAGCCTTTTACTCTTGACTAAGGTTAGTAGGAGCCATCAGGATGAATGTCTCCCAAAACTGCAGTGCCACAAAGAGTAACAACGAAAATAGGGGGTAGGAGGCAGGAGCAAAATGTAACATAAACTCCCTCCACAAGAGCTCGATAAGCACTGAAGCGGGAAAACGGCAGCGTATTACGCTGCCAGATAGCCAGCTGAGTTGCCAGATCTGAAATTATAATAACCAGATGCCTGACAGCGATGCAAAGTGCAACAAGTTCACAGCGCTTTTTAGCATGGATTTCAATGGGGAGCGCTCTATACTTTTTGTGGACACTGTATAATGGGTTCGGTATACAGTGATTTCAATTTGCGGTAAGGTTTTCAGGAACGCATATGTACCATATAATGAAGACTTACTTTAACTATTTTTCTTGTAAAATGTATGCACTAGAATTTTTATAATAAACAGGCCGCAAACCACAGATTGAAATTTTACATGTGTTAGTAGGTAAATTGTAGTTTTCTAACACACACACACACAAACACACACACATCTGCGGAATATAGTTATGGTCGCAAAGTAGTATGGTGCTCATGGCCAGGCTGATGCATCACCATTAACACACACACACACACACACCCGAAGATTGGTCTATGAGCTCTGAGCTTGCTCCATAGGGAAAAGGCTGGCTGGGTGACCAGCAGGTGACAGCAACAGTAAATACACACACATACACATGCACACACACTAGGACTGAAGAGGATTGCTGGCACGAATGTGACTAGAGATTTCTTGGGATTCTGGAATGAGAGCAGAGGTACAATGAGGAGGTTGGTAAATATGGAAAGGGAGATGAGATTTATGAAGGAAGTGTTAGAAGGCAACATGGGGAAGTGTGACACTTTAGACAGGGAAAATAAGGAAATGAAAATTAAATTTCAAGAATACGAGCATACCTTAGAAGTAAATAATGAGTTGAAAAATGGACTAGGAAGCATGAAAAAAGAAAATGATCTCCTCAAAGAAAAATGTGGCACTTACAAGTTACAACTGGAAGACCTAAAGTAAAAAAGTGAAGGTTGACTCTGAGAAGATTGATAAAGCATGCAGTGAAACCAAACTGATGGAATCAAAGAACATATGGAAAAAAGAAAGGGAGGAGGAAAATACTAGTTTTGCAGAGGTGATAAAGAAACAAATACAAGACAAGATAAAGGACACAGTAATATAGGTGATTAAGAAGAAGGAAGACTTAGTGAGCGATACAGTGGACATAAACAAATGTATGGTGATTTTATGGTAAAAAAAACCTGGGCTGAGTTAGGGACACTCTTTATTTCCTAAGGTTTCAACAGAATGTCTTTTTCAGAGAGTGAGTAACAGACATGGAAAGAACAGCAGCTTATATACTGTGCAGTCTGCCAGGGGAGCGCGCTGATTGATCCCTTAGTGTGAGCTTGGCTGCTGACCGAGATAGGCTTACAAAGCCCTCTCTAAAGTTGGTGACCAAGGAGGTAGCAATGTATGCGGCCTCCACCAGTTTTCCTTCTTTCCATAGAAAGCTGGTGGAGACTGCATACATTGCTACCTTGTTGTTCATCAACCACAGAGAGGGCTTTGTATGCCTATCTCGGTTAGCAGCCAAAATCACGCTAAGGAACCAGTCAGCATGCTCCCCTGGCAGACGTCCGCACAGGTGGTCCACTTCGAGGGTATTTAAGCTGCTGTTCTTTCTATGTCTGTCACTTACTCTGAAGAAGACATTCTGTCAAAATGTTAAGAAATAAAGAGTGTCCCTGACTCAGCCCAGGTTTTCCTTACCATCTTTACACTCATTTGTCTTACTACTACACAGTATGGTGATATATGGATTGCAGGAAAAGAAAAATCCTACTAAATACAGGAGGGAAAGAGAGGAGAGAGAATTAGTAAAGAAAGTAATACAAAAGGTTCAAGATGATGCACAAAATTTAGACCAGGAGTTTGAAGAAACACACAGAATTAAAAAATATAGTGAAGGAAATACAAGGCCACTAAAAGTGAGAATGAGATCACAATTGGCAATAGAGGAAATAACAGCAAGAGCTGGCAGACTGGCCCAAAATTAAGAGTATAAGGATGTATGGATAAAGAGAGACATGAATTTGGAAGACAGAGGGAGATAGATCTAAGACAAGAGGCTAAAGAAAAAAACTTAGAGGACAGAGACCAAGAAGAAATTTTATCTGAGGGTGTTAGACATGAGACTGAGGAGGTGGTTTATTTGGGAGAAGGAAAAGGAGGTAGAGAAACCTCATCAGCTGCACCAAGGGGTACAAGTGATGAAAGGAGCAACAAATTAATGATAACATATACAAATGTAGACGGGTTGCCATTCAGTATGCGGGAAATAAAGGACTACTTAAATATTCACAAACCAGATGTATTCTGCTTTACAGACAAAATTAAAGGAAGAGATCAACATAAATTTCCAGCTAGAGGGATATAACATTTGGAGAAGAGATAGAAAAGGAAAAGAGAAGGGGTACTAATAATGGTGCAAGAGAACATTTTTGTAGAGGGAGTGCAATATGGGGATGACATGGCAGAAGTCATTGGTATAACAATTCAAATTAATGGAAGAGAAAGGAGGAAAATTGCAGTAACCTATGTGCCGCCAAAAACAAATACATGCAAGTTGGAAGACTATCAAGTAAATGCAGAAGGAGGTGTTAAAATGCCTGGGTAACATGATGATAAAGGACAGGAAGGTACTACTAGTGGGAGACTTCAACTGCAAAGGTGTGAACTGGAAAGAAATGGAAGGGAGTGGAAATGCATGATTGCGGAGTGAAGAAATGTTGTAATTAGTCATGGAAAACACACTGGACCAGTGGGTGGAGGAATTCACTAGGGTCAGAGGAGAAGAACCATCAATGCTAGACCTGGTGTTCACAAAAAAAAAAAAAAAAAAAAAACCTCTGACCCATCATTAAGTATCTAGGTCCAGTGGGAAAAAGTTATCATGTCTTGATTGAAGTGGAATTACAAGAATGGGCATTGGTAAGAAGAGAAGAGAATCATAAAAATGGAAGGTAAATTTATGCAAGAGCCAACTTTGAAGACTTAAGGAAATTTTTTGAAAGTATAAATTGGAGAGGGACCATGAGTGGTAAAACAGCACAAAAGAAATATAAAATATTCCTGAGGAAGCATTATGAAGGTGTAGAAAGATATGTACCTAAATACTAAATAAGGAGTAGCAAACACACATGGTACAATGCTAGATGTGCAGAAGTGAAGTGGACAAAGGACAGAACATGGAGGAAACTGATGAAACAGAGGAATGAAAGTAATAGAGAAAGATACAAAAAAAACAAGAAATGAGTATGTCAAGATAAGAAGAGAGGAAGAAATAGCTTTTGAAAAGGATGTGGTAGAGAAGTGTGAAAATGAACCCAAACTTTTTATAAGTATATAAATGGAAAGATGAAGTGTAAAGAAACCATAGTTAAGATAGTAAAGGGAGAAAAAACATACCAAACAGCAGAAGAGCTTAGTGAAATTATGAATGAGAGCTTCAAATCTGTATTCACAGAATATTAGGCATTTATAGAACCAAACATGACAGACACAGGAGGGATTCAAGGAGATTGCGGTACAGAAGCAAGATGTTGGCAGACTAATGGAAGCCTGGATGTAAAGATCAACTAATACAGCCAATTAGGGAAGTGAATACCAGTTCAGTAGAGGAGGGGAGGGTGCCACAAGAGTAGAAGGGGGCCAACATAGTGCCCATTTACAAAGGAGGAAAGAAGACCCTTGTTTTTTATGTAAAAGGCAGGCGGCCAAGGGCCGGTCCCTGGAAAGTTCAGATTCATGAGCCAAAAGAATGGGATGAGTGTTTTGATACCTCTCTCTTGAAACAGTTCAAGTCATAGGCAGGTGGAAATACAGAAGCAGGGAGAGAGTTCCAGAGTTTACCAGAGAAAGGGATGAAAGACTGAGAATACTTGTTAACTTTTGCATTAGAGAGGTGGACAGAATAGGGGTGAGAGGAAGAGGCAAGTCTTGTGCAGCGAGGCCGCACGAGCAGGGGAGGCATGAAGATAGTGAGATTAGAAGAGCAGTTAGCATGAAAATAGCGATAAAAGAGAGCAAGAGAGGCAACATTGCGGCAATGAGAAAGAGGCTGAAGACAGTCAGTCAGAGGAGAGGAGTTGATAAGACGAAAAGCTTTTGATCCCACCCTGTTCAATAGAGCTGTATGAGTGGAGCCTCCCCAAACATGTGAAGCATACTCCTTACATGGATGGATGAGGCCCCTGTATTGTAGAGTTAGCAGTTGGGGAGGTGAGTAAAATTGATGGAGATGGCTCAGAACACCTAACTTCATAGAAGCTGTTTTAGCTAGAGAGGAGATGTGAAGTTTCCAGTTTAGATTACAAGTAAATGATAGACCAAGAATGTTCAGTGTAGAAGGGGACAGTTGAGTGTCATTGAAGAAGAGGGGATAGTTATTTGGAAGAGTGTGTTGAGTTGATAGGTGGAGGAATTGAGTTTTTGAGATATTGAACAACGCTAAGTTTGCTTTGCTCCAATCAGAAATTTCAAAGAGATCAGAAGTTAGGCGTTCTGAGGCTTCCCTGCGTGAGCTGTGTACTTCCTGAAGGGTTTGTTGTCTATGGAAAGACGTGGAAAAGTGCAAGGTGGTATCATCAGCATAGGAGTGGATAGGGCAAGAAGTTTGGTTTAGAAGATCATGGATGTATAATAGGAAGAGAGTGGGTGATAGGACAGACCCTTAAGAAACACCACTGTTGATAGATTTAGGGGAAGAACAGTGACCGTCTGCCACAGCAGCAATAGAACGATCAGAAAGGAAACTTGAGATGCTATTAACCCATAAACTGTGGCTATAGGATTAAGAGGGGCTCCCGTGGTGCGACAATATCAGGAAAAAATTGACTTTTCTTAAATGATATCTATGCTATAGCGATGTGTCACAAATATTTCAATTCCCAATTCTGTAACTCAAAATGTATTGTAGCTACCATATTTCTAAACATTTTTCACCACATAAATGGATTTCTGGCAGTATTTGGGGCCATTGTGGAGAGCGGGGTGTGGGGAGGGAAGTGGCAGTGGGAATACACACAGATGACTTGTTGCCATGATGATGACCATATGGCAGTTTTGTCAATGTCACATGTGAATACACACAACCATGTTCAGTCTGTGCATGTTTCTGTGTGTGTGTGTGTGTGTGTGTGTGAATCTATAACTTTCTCTCTCTCTCTCTCTCTCTCTTTCTCTCTCTCTCTCTCTCTCTCTCTCTCTCTCTCTCTCTCTCTGTTCTAAATAAATAAGTGAAACAAAAATACTCTCTTCTGCTTGGTTCACAATAAATAAAGTACCGAAATATTAGTTCTGTGTAAGCCACAATACGTAATATACCAATAATATACAGGTGTGTGTGTGTGCGCTGTGTGGGCCAGCTACCCTTGGCTCTTCACATCTGACTGCTTCTAGTGAAGGAGCACTTGTTCCCATAATCTTGTTCGCTTCATTCTTTTTTATACAAAAACAACTTCTATACTACTAAATTGTACCTTCCTCTTACCATACATGAGTCTCAAACTATAATATCTATGAGAGAAGTGCAATGTCGACTATATAAAATAAAAATACAGTGGTACCTCTTGATTCGAACACCCTTTGACTCAAACACTTCCCAATCCGAACACATTTGGGGAACAAATTTTGACCTCCAATCTGAATGCGGCCTCTCACTTCAAAGACAAAAACACGTAGCGGCTGACGCTGCCTTCCCGCCAGTCGGCCGGTCTCACTTGCCATGAACACCTCTATTGCGACTCAGGAACGGCTTTCAAGTCACTCTGGCTCCTAGTTGCCTAGGTTACTCCAGCCCCCAACCCTGGTCACTTTCTACCTACCACCTCAGTCAATGCGGTGTTCTACTCTGGTCACCGGCAAACTTATTTACTAATGAAGATTTATTTAACACTTTAAACAATCAATGAAGAATAAATTGTTAAATATCATTGTCATTTACGCAAACTACGACATTATAATAATTTGCATTTTTATACAATAATTTATACTTTACTTGAAATAATTCCTGTTGGATATGATGCTGTGAGAATATATTCAACTTCATAAGAGAGAGAGAGAGAGAGAGAGAGAGAGGATGGTGAGTGGCTGGAGGAGGGAGTGGGGGAGGGCGGCCTAGTCAGTCAGTTTGCATATCGAATGGGAGAGGATAAGGACGGAGGGAAGGGGAAGGAGGGTATACAATGCGATGTGTTCTTGTATTTAGTGCATGGGAGGGAGGCGGGGACCCGAGGGGAGGCTTGTCTAGTCTTCATCGGAACTCAAGTTTCACACCGAAGTAAATAAGTGTTTTGTTATGCCTGTTTGGCTTTTTTTTTTATGCATTTCATGTCTGTGTTTACTTTATATTCTCAAAATGTGAAGGATATTTATGATTCATGATGAGATGAGGGGAAAACAAGGTGCCAATATGTTAAAATATGTTGCCCCTCTGGTGGGTCAGGACCAATTATATTTTTTTCCATTACATCTTAACAATGGCTATTGTGTTTTTAGGTATTTTTTTGGTATTGCAGCGATGTTAAGGGACCAATTTCTTGCAGTAGGTGGGGTTGAGTGTAGTATTTTTAAAATTTAAAATAAACTGGAACGGATTAAATGTTTTTACATTAATTTCAATGGTGAAAAATGCTTCCTAATTCGAATTTTCGCAATTTGAACAGCCAAAAGAACTAATTAAGTTCAAATCAAGAGGTACCATTGTATAGTAGTTCCATTGCTTTCCTTTATAAGTATGATATGAATAACCAAATTCATATTAGGAGGATAAAAATTACTAAAAGAAAGGTTATTGAAATACAAAGAATAATAATTTCAAAGAAATACAAATCCAAGAAACTTGATGGTGCCTGTTTAAAAAGTGGGCTTCCAGAAGGCGTACAGCAGTTTACCGCTAAGCCACCCAGAAGGCTTACAGCAGTTTTCGGGTTAATATTATACTGTATCCTATTGCAGGTATAACCATATTTTACTCTCATGTATACTATACGAGGCGCGTAGAGCCAGAGTGACGGAAGCGACACTCCGGCCGAAATTAATATTTTTATCCCATTGTCTTCCCCCACCTTCCTACTGTGGCGCTTCCCTCACACCTACTCACAGACACTCGGCCACCCTCCGCCAGCTCGCCACAACTGCATGACACTCTGCCTTTCTTGTACACTAATACCCATGATTTTGCCATTATGGCAGAAAACAACATGCCCCATGAGGAGCCAGAACCCTCCAGGGGAAGGAAAAGGATGCGTAATCCTGCAGAGTCAAAGAAAAACTTAGGTAAAAGACGAAGGAATATGGGAGGCATAAGTGAGCAGGTCTACAGGCCCTCACGTACAGGCGCGGTACTCACCTTCCGGATAATTTTCTTATTCTTTCCTGTTCTGTTATCCTAATGGACTATTTTCAGTTTGTTAGATGTTTGTTTCCATTTTCTGGCATTAAAAGGATTGCTATTTTTCTACCGTTGATCATTCTCTCCTTATTAGGTATTTAGATTAAGAAGTACGTGCACGAGTGTCGCTTACGTTTTTGCTTAATAGAATTAATACATCACTCAATAAAGGCTTCATTGGTGGTGAATCGTAATAACCTACATAATGTTGAAACAACTACACATAAGAACATGAACAAACAATACATGCATGCTTGATTCTCAAAATATTTGGTGTTTTTTTTCCCCACAAATAAACCGGATAAAAAACCAATCATCCTTTCAGAATGCTTTTATATCACTGAATGCTCAGATACAGGCTGTAAAGTACATTAAATAACGAACATTTTGAAGCTAACCCTTACTTCCTATCTCTATTAATTGAGGAGATATTGCATTCCGAGTGTTGCAAAACTTTGATCGCTTTTTTCTCCGTTTTCTAGTTTCGGCACTTATGTTTCTCTGGTTCTAGGCGCCTCATATATATATTTATATATATATATATATATATATATATATATATATATATATATATATATATATATATATATATATATATATATATACACAAAAAATTACACGAAGTCACCAGCATCTCTGCAGACAGCTAATGTCATCTACAAACATGAATGCGCAGTTGAGGACTATGGGCTTCACATTTATATTGGGATGACAATGACTACTCTGTTGAGAAGTCTGACCTGCCACTTATAACAAGGAGCAATTAAGCAACACTACCAAGCCCGACACCAGACCAAGATAACACGCCAGATAATCGAAGCTGGTACTACCATTATAGAGAGAGAACAGGATAACAGAAGAATCAGACTTCTAGAAGCCCATTACATAGAAGAACTTTAACCAACCATGAACAAACAAACAAGAGACCTACAGAACTTGGCCACACGCAAACAGAGGGAAGAAACGAGCACTGAGCCACTCAGCCAATAGGAGGCACTGCAGAGTGCCTGCTCACTAGCCAATCACACACCGCCATGCACACACACGCACACCAAATGCAGTATAAAGCAGGTGCTCACTAATACCAAAGCACCAGAAGACCTGAAGATGTTTCTCGCAGCAGAACAAAACATCGTCGCAAAAACCACTTTTGGCCAGCTCCTCGGAGCACAAACACTCGCAGAAAGAGAGTTAATCAGACAAATAGAAGAAGACATAAAACTAAAAAATGCTGAGGTTTCCTTTGCCTTTAACCACATCTGTTTGAAAGAGAATATATATATATACAGTCTACGCGGTAAGTTAAGGCACAAATCGGGTTGTGTCTTAACTTTTCGCGCAAATTGTTTTACCCTTCAGAATTAGCTAAATCGGGGTGCAGGAAGTTAGGGCACAATTCTAACGGCATCAGGAAGGTTTGACCACAGTTGTCACGTAGCAATAATGACTCGGTGTCTGTCTGGGCTTTGTTAGTGGAGGATATATTATCTGTGTTGACATCGCTTGCACAGATTTTCCGTCCGAGTTACGGTGTTATTTTGAATGATTGTGGCTCTTTACAATGTCCAGGAAGGTTATTAGTCGTGAAGATGTTGGATCAGTGATTGGTTTATACAATGCTAATCATAAAGTGAGTGAAATAGTGAATTTAACTGGAGTGAACCGGCGTTCTGTATACCGGCTTATTTCAAAGTTTGTCGCGGAGGGGTTGGACAAGTTGCCCACTCCAAAACGTAAGCCTGGACGGCCAAGGATTACTTCTGAAAGAACCTGCAAGGTCATTTCCAGGCAGGTGAATGCCAATCCTACACTCACGGCCCGGAAAATAAAGGAAACTAATCCTGGGCTCCTTGGTAAAGTGTCTTTAAGATCAGTGCAGCAACTGCTGCATGACAAGCTTGACTACCGCAGCTTTCGGCCACGCCGAAAACCCTTACTAACTGTTGCCCAGAAGAAGAAACGCATCAGTTTTGCAAAGAAATACAGTGTCTGGACCCTTGAGGAGTGGAGAAAAGTGCTTTGGAGCGATGAGGCTACTCTTACAGTGAGTGGTTGTGGTCACAGTAGGGTGTACCGTCGGCCAGACTCAGACCCGCTAGACCCACGGTACACTGTCAGGACAGTCAAACACCCTGACTCGGTGATAGTATGGAGTTCTTTTGGTTACCATGGTGTAGGTGAATTGGTAGTGCTTGAAAAAAATGTAAAAGTCAATCAGTTTGTGTACTTGGAGCTTCTTTGTGACGCTCTGCCTGACGCTTTTGAGAAAACACGTGCAAACGTGTTTATGCAGGACGGGGCACCTGCACACACAGCCAGGTCTGTCACCCAGTGGTTACAGGATTGCCAGATATCATATTTTAAGGACTGGCCTGGAAATTCCCCGGATATAAATCCAATCGAGAACCTCTGGGGACTATGAAACGTCAGCTACGTGACCTTGACACATCATCCGTCCCTAAGCTCATCACTGCAATCCAGCAACTTTGGGCAAGCTTCTCCCCAGAATACCTGCAAAGGCTTGCAGATAGTGTCCCAAGACGCCTGAAAGAGGTGTTGATAAGGAAAGGAAACACAACGAGATACTAGGGTGAGTGTTATTTACTCGTTTTCATGCTTCAACGTGATTTATTGGGTTTTTTTGTAGCGTGTGCCCTAACTTTCCGCGTAGACTGTATATATATATATATATATATATATATATATATATATATATATATATATATATATATATATATAATGTTTTTACATTAATTTCAATAGTAAAAATTGGTTACTAATTCGAATTTTTGCAATCTGAACGGCCAAAAAGAACGAATTGAGTTTGAATCATGAGCTACCACTGTATTTGTGAATTTTTCTTACCATAATTAAAATTGAGGGTAATACTTACTAAATACTGTAACTGTGAATTTACGTAATAAAGAAATACTGTATAAGGAGGACTCACTGTATGTGTGTGTGTGTATATATATATATATATATATATATATATATATATATATATATATATATATATATATATATATATATATATATATATATAGAGATAGATAGATAG
>CM035196.1:21508246-21522898 GCA_020233015.1 Callinectes sapidus
CTATCTATCTATCTATCTATCTATCTATATATATATATATATATATATATATATATACACACACACACACACATACAGTGAGTCCTCCTTATACAGTATTTCTTTATTACGTAAATTCACAGTTACGGTATTTAGTAAGTATTACCCTCAATTTTATTTATGGTAAGAAAAATTCACAAATACAGTGGTAGCTCATGATTCAAACTCAATTCTTTCTTTTTGGCCGTTCAGATTGCAAAAATTCGAATTAGTAACCAATTTTTACCATTGAAATTAATGTAAAAACATTTCATCCATTCCAGTTTATTTTAAATAAAAAGTACTACACTCACCCCCAGCTATTGTGAGAAATTGGTCCCTTAACATCACCGCAATAGCTAAAAATGCAATAGCCATTGTTAAGAAGTAATGGGAAAAAATAAAATTTGTCCTGGCCCACCAGAGTGGCAACATGATTTAACATATTGGCACATTATTTTCCCCTCATCTCGTCATATTTCATAGATATCGTTCACATTTTGAGGGTATAAAGTAAACACACATGAAATGCATAAAAAACAAAAAAACAAAACAGGCATAACAAAAGACTTATTTACTTCCGTGTGAAACTTCTGAGTCCCAATGAAGACCTCTCTTGGGTCTGCGATTCCCTCTCATGCACTAAATATGGGAACAGATCACGTAGTATTCCCCCCCCCCCCCTCCCTCACTCTGTCTCTATTCATTTCCATTCGATACACAAACAGATCGAGTAGGCCGCCCCCCCACTCCCTCAGCCACTCACTATCCCTTTTCCTCCCCCCTCTCTGTCTCTGTCTCTCCCTCTTATCAAGTAGAATATATTCTCGCAGCATTTCCAACAGAAATTATTTCAAGAAAAGTATACATTATTGTACAAAACTGCAAATGATTGTATTATCATAGTTTGTGCAAATGACAATAATAGTTAACAAATTCTTCATTGTTTAAAGTGTTAAAGATATCTTCATTAGTAAATAAGTATGTTATAATGGATTCGGTATATGGTAATTTCAATTTGCGGTAATGTTTTTAGGAACACATATGTACCGTATAGTGAGGACTTATTGTAGATATATATTGTATGCATGTGTGATTGTGTAACTGTTGTTGTTTGTGTGGCATAAAGGAACTCATGTGAGACACTTGTTGGCCACTCAATGAAATATTGCATATAAGTGAAAAGAAATGTAAATGATATATCTTTGGGGGTGATTTTGGACCCAGCGTATATTTTAAAACATGTAACACGAACAAGCGTAAAATGAGGAGTTCCTGTATAAATTTTGTTTAAAAGTGTATTCACAAACAATGTTTTTATTTTACAAAAACTATCATTTTTAATCTTTTAAGTTTACATATGTAATTTTCTCACAATATCATTGTTTTTTTTATTAAGCAAGTAATAAAATATTTTCATACAGTACTCGTAAAAAATATGCGACCACCTTCCTACGTGGTCGTGTATTTATGACGAAAAATAGGATGGTGTTTATGAGGGTGAAGTGATATTAGACAGAAGTACACGACCACCCTATGACGTCAGACCATCCCGTCACTACAAGCTTGAGCTAGCAGGAAGTCGTCAGTGTGCCTCTGGCTGTCACATGGAGAGATTGTCTGTTGTGTTGCTCCCATAATTGACCCTGCTTCACGTAAGTTTTTTGTGGTTTTGAGTGCAGTATCACCATACTATGTCGAACTCTAAGGATTTGACTAGTGAGACAGTTGCTCAGATTGTTGGTCTGAAGGTGGCAGGCCATTCAATAACTGAAATCTGCCGGCTTACTGGTGTGGGGCGTATTAGTCTGTTTCGTAAGGGTGGCAGTGACAAACTCCCAAAGAAGAAACCTCGCTCTGGCTGTCCACGAAAGATCTCCAAACGTGCTACAAACATTTTAAAATGAACAGTAGAGGCCACAGCTTCGACCACAGCAAGGAAGTTGAAAGAAGAAAATGCTGGGGCCTTTCAAGAGGTGTCTGTACGAACAGTGTCACGTCGCTTGTATGAGTTAGGCTACAAGAGTCACAAGCCTACTAAGGCCGGCCACACACGTGCAGTTTTAACTGACAGTTATAACTGTTCAGTTAACACTGTCAGTTAAAACTGCACGTGTGTGGGTATCTCAGTTGCTCATTTCGTCAGTTCAACAGAACTGTACAGTTAAACTGCGACAAATGCAATGTTCCATATTTTTAACTGAAAGGAGTAACTGAACTGAGCGTGTGTGGGGATTCGTAACTGTACAGTTCTCAACTTCTCATTTCTACAGGTGGTAGCGTTGATTGCAGTTTGAGATGGCACGTAAACAAAACCAAGTGATTGTTGAATTCATTGAACTCTATCGATCTGAACCTAGCCTGTGGCAAGTTAAAAGTGAAGAGTACCATGACCGCACAAAGAAAGATGTTGCCTATAGCAAATTAGTAAAGAAGTTGGAGGAACTTGAGCCTGGTGCCACTAAGAAGTTAGTCTTGATGAAAATTAATAGTTTGAGAAGCGCTTATCGCAAGGAGAAAAAGAAGGTTGAGGCATCAAAGAAGTCTGGAGCATCTATTAGTTTTCTTTTTTCTATTTGCTTGTAGCATTACAAAGAATACACCAAGAGCGGTAAGATCGTACTCCTCGGAATCCATGGTAAAACTGAGGGATTGAACTGTGTGTGTGTGTGCATTTCATTTTTAACTGACGTCAGTTTGAACTGTGACAGTTATAACTGAACAGTCATAACTGTCAGTTAAAACTGCACGTGTGTGGCTGGCCTAAGAAGCCTCTCCTTAGCAAGTTGCAGAAGGGCAAGCGAATTAAATTTGCTCGTAAATACAGACAGTGGGATGATGACGATTAGCTGTCAGTGTTATGGTCAGATGAGGCCACTTTTAATGTGACATGTAACGTAAGAGTGTACCGCCGACGTGGCAGTGATCCTCTCGACCCCCGCTATCTTGAAAGCACAGTGAAACACCCAGATTTACTTATGGTTTGGGGCTGCTTTTCTGGCCTTGGACTTGGCAAGTTAGTGGTACTTCCTAAGAACCTCAAAGTAAATGCAAATGTGTATTTAGAGCTCTTGGCTGACCATTTGCCAGAGTGTTTTGACATGTGCATTGCCAAAGTATTCCAGCAGGATGGTGCACCAGCCCACACTGCCAAATCTGTGACACAGTGGCTCAGAGACTGTGAGGTACCCTTTATTGATGACTGGCCAGGTAACAGCCCTGATATAAACCTAATAGAAAATCTTTGGGCCATCACAAAGAAGGATTTACAAGGAAAAGACGTGAGTTCGGTTCCACGGCTAGAGGTTGAAATACGTGAGTGTTGGGAGAACATACAGGCAGATACCCTCAGGAACTTGGCTCTATCTCTTCCAAATCGACTGAAAAGTGTCATTAAGAGGAAGGGTGGACCAACAAAGTACTAATACTACAGGAAAACATTGTTTTTTTTTATTTTATTTCTATTGTGACATTGTTTGAGGTTGTGGTTGTAGGTGGGTGGTCGCATATTTTTGACTAGTACTGTAGATAATAACAGAATTTAATTCTATTACCTAATTGATTTTAGTTATTCCCTAGAGGTTCAAACTTTGTTACAAAAATCTTTATTTATCAGATTTGATATAACACAGGCTTGAAACTGAAATATTTTTTTCAAATTCAATAGGTGAATTTTATAATTTATCACATGCTGATTTCAAATTTACCACTGAAATTGAGGTGCCCCGTGCTGAAGTGAGGTGAGTCAGATCGAAACAGTTTTCACGTGCACTGTATAGGCAAATTCATGCTGTTACACGTGGTATATGTCGTTTACCTCAAATTGACTTAGAAATGTCCATAAGGGTTATATTCCTGAAAGTATCCAGCAGATTTTTGTCATTTTTCCGCGCGTCTGTAATCTCCGAGCGGGACTGAGGCAAGCGACGGAGGGAAGGGTGTGGCCCAATCAGCGGCCGTGTTAGAGGTGCTGTGTCATCGCCCGCCAGCCAATCACTGGCCAGCCCAGCCTCAGTATTCCACTTTTAACACTGTTACTCTATGTTGCTCTACTTTTTGCATGGATTTTAAGTGTTTTTGTGCTGCATCATGGCTGATGGTGAAGGATATGAGAGACCAGAGTTTGCTTCACCCTGTAGTTCCCAGAAATGACCCATAGATGAGCAGAAATGGAAGAAAACTGTGGTTAAAGAAAAGCATAACTTGGGTAAACAATACACCTGCCTATACAGGGGAGGTGGTGGAGCGTACTGTGGGGTAGTAGAATGTTAAAACTTAATATGACCAAAAAGTCTAGCAGATGAGAAAACAGTGTTTGACTGTTCGTAGCAAGGTATGCAACCCTCGCCGCACGTACCTCACTCCCACTTATGAGGTGCTTGGGGTGAGGGGCTGGCGAGAGCGCGAAACTTCAAACGCTGTTTTCTCGAGTTTTCATAAGTGGCGGTTACCTCACTTCAGCATGGGGCACCTCAATTGCTGTATCACATTAAGTTTTTTCACAATATTCAATTTTGTATTTCCTTCGATTCTGCATTGCATGAACTAACTCCCTTCGCCTCAGTATAGCTTTTCTTATTATCTTGTTGTTATTTTTAGTCTGCCACTTATGTGCCTTGTTTAATGCGGTTCTTATTCTCTTTAATTATTGCTATTATTATGAGCCCTGAGTATTTGCTGGGGAAAGTGTAGCCTAGTAGCGCAAGTATTGGCGGGCTGAGCTGGCTATGTGAGTGTATGTTCTGCACAGTTTCAATTTGAATTTACTTTATTTCCCCTTGGCTCCCCCATTCTGTAAACATCATATATGCATTGTAAAAATATTACCTGTCTTTTGGCACTATTAGCTTTGAGCTAGACTCCCTTGTTAGCAAATTATTGAATTTAAACATAGTGTGAAAGCGTTACCTCCTATGGGGAGTTTAAAGGCAAGCGAAGCCCGTGCTCAGTAACTAAGCCCCCTTATATCCAAGAATAGCATGTAAGTTGGCTTGTAGAGGTTGCTTAACAAGTCACAATAGCTATTGTTATGTCTGTGGAGAATTTGCTGTAAATAAGCGAAGGAGAAATATTATGGAAGAATTAAGGCAGTGGACAAAAGGTAAGAAGAAATCCATGCGCTTTGGTGTTCTAATGATATGGCGGGAGCAGAAAAACCACAGTGATGATTGCTATTCCTGCACATGCAAAGTCAAAGGGTATAGCTCGAAGACAAGGAAATATATTGCCTATCCGAATCTTCCATCAACATTTTTACCTATTCCTCATGGTCCAGACATAAGAAAGCTCATGAATGATGAAAACTTTGACTCCAAACTGAGGATATCATAGGAAGAATGCTGGAAAAGTTCAAAGCTTTGGGATGCAACACAAGTCTTAAAGTTCATTTTCTACCTGCACATCTTGACCATTTCCCAGAAAATTTAGGAGACGTGAGTTAAAAACAGGGGGAAAGGTTCCACCAGGACATAAAGGAGATGGAAAGAAGGTACCAAGGAACGTTAGTATGTTAGTGGACTACTGCTGGATGTTGCACTGGGAGACTTCACAAAATACCTACAAACGTAAAGGTTACAGATGTAGTTTTCAAGACAAGAAGAAAAGATTCTGATCTTCAGTTATAAAGAACAGTTAAGGGTACATTTTCATAAGTTTGATTTATATTTCTTTCACTCAATCTTCTTTAAATAAATGATCAGGCAAATTTTCCATTATTTTATTTAGTCCTTTAATATATAATAAGCTCTACAAAAGTGTGCCTAAACTTTACCTGGTAGGGAGAACTGTGATGATATTTTGATTTATCACCCTCAAAATGTTTAGATATTCATTTCACATTCAAAAAAGTTTTTGGGAAGTCCAATTTTGCAGGCCTGTATAAATAATGATATACCTAGTCTCTTAAAACCTACATTTTTTTATTATTATTGTTTTCTTTCTTCCTTTCTATATTTTATTGTTTATACATTTATTTCCTTTTTTTTTAGGTAACAGGAATATGAAATTCACCTTGGCCCCTGTTGCCGAGGAGCTGAGGACTTTATTGAAAAAAGAAGTTACTTTCCTTCCTGATTGTATTGGGCCTGAAGTGGAAGCAGCCTGTGCTAATCCTGCCCCAGGCTCTGTCATCCTCCTGGAGAATTTGAGGTTTCATGTAGAAGAGGAAGGCAAAGGGGTTGATGCTACCGGAGCGAAGGTATGTATATTGTGCTCTTAATTTCTCTTTGTCGTATATCCTACATCTGTGATGATGTATAAGAAGCATTGAAAAACATATCTTCTAAGAACATTAGGAAATAAGGGAAGCTGCAAAAAGTCATCAGGCCTACTTGTGGCAGTCCCTGTATGAAACATAACTATCTATTTCCACCTATTGTCTCCATCCATAAATTTGTCTAATCTTTTAAAGTTAAGAGTTACTTGTATCTAGTATGTTAATTTCTTTACATCTGTCAATATTAGATAGCATTTGCCATCTGTATGTCCAGTCAGTCTTCTTATCCTATGCACCCTAACCTTACTTGACAAACCCTTTAATACTAATGTCCAGGTAAAGGATACTGTAACTATTACCATTATTTGCCATCTCACAAACTTTATTGTAGTTTTATGTTTTTTCACATTCCTTAACAACATTCCTGGTAGAGAACAAAAGGGTAGTTACAATTTTCACCAATTGGTAAATAATGAAAAAAATTTGGACAAGGCAGGACTTTGTACATTTTCTTAAAGTAAAGGTCAATACTATAATGTACTGTACAGAGACTAACTGTACCACTAAAGCAGCCTGTATTTCAGGTAAAAGCTGATCCTGCCAAAGTTGAAGAATTCCGTGCATCCCTTCGAAAACTTGCAGATGTATACATTAATGATGCTTTTGGCACTGCCCATCGTGCCCACTCCTCCATGGTTGGGCAAGGATTTGACCAGCGTGCTAGTGGTTTCCTTCTCAAAAAGGAACTCACATATTTTGCAAAGGCTTTAGATAATCCAGAAAGGTTAGTGTTGCACTTATATGTAAATAGAAAAAGATGTTCATGGTTCTCTACTATATATATTTTGTAAAAGTTTGAGTATTCTAGAAGTTTTAGTTTTATACCTCCTGTAAAGTGATAAAACTGTTCATCGATAGAGATATTTTTCACAAAAGGTTTGTTATTCATCAAAGAAGTGAATTTCTTGTAAGATATAAGGCTTGTTGTAGTACAGTTTTGGCTGTCATAATATCCTGTCAGCACAAATAATACTTGCCTAACTCTTTTGGAGATTTGCCAGATTGAATATCAGTTAATATAGAAACTACTGTTCCTATACACCCATGCTAGATGTTATTGCTTCTCCCATTTTCTCCCCATTCATTAAATGGTATAAATACTTTTTTCACACACCTTCCACCTTCTTTATAGCTTTAGGAATGCTACCCTCTTTCTTTATTCTCATATTTCACTGTAATATAACAATGTAAAATAGGATACTTTAACATATACTTTTCTTGAATCTCTGAAATCCTATTAATCCTTTACAAATCTATGATCTTTATGTTTTTCAATTTTTCATGAAAATAGTGATTATGGTAATGATGTAATGCATATTCTCTGTTCCAGGCCTTTCCTTGCTATCCTTGGAGGTGCCAAAGTGAAGGATAAGATCCAGCTTATTGAAAACATGTTGGACAAGGTGGATGAGATGATGATTGTTGGTGGTATGGCATTTACCTTCCTCAAGGTCACCAAAAACATGGAGGTATATTGGATTTCCTTGTGGATGATATTTTTAGAGACAAGTTGTCTTTATTAGTTTGAAGCTTGATGTACTCCACCATCTGTATTAATATCAGTATGTCAACTATTGGACCAAGTGAGATACAATATCAAAGTGAGTCCAATGAGTTACACTTTATAACTGAATTGTTTTTGAATATAGCTAATTATTTTTTTTTCTAAATATTGATTGATTCACACACCATATGTAAATTATAGTGCACTGATTACTGAATCAAAGCATGATCTTCAATAAAATTCAACAATATATAGTCCGAAGCTCATGTATGATGAATTGGGGTACATTATGTAGCTCCAATTATGTTAATTTTATGATTGGTGAACCTATAATTGGGAAAGAAATACAGAAAGACTTGGTCATCCTTTTTAAAAGATTGATGAAATATTTGTTGTTGCCTTAGATATGTCAAAAGCTTGATAGATAGACTCTTGCACAAAGCTTTGATTCTCAAACTGCCCTGCTAGGGCTTCTATCTTTATCTCTGCAACTTCATCTCAAGTGTTCTTTCTGACTGTTCTGTTGCTGCTATGGTAAATGTTCATTATTTTTTAGATATATTAACAGTGGAATTCCTGAAGATTCTGTCCCATCATCCATGCTCTTCCTGTTATTTTTTAACAAATTAACCAAACATCTTGTCCTATCCTACACTTATGATACCATTTTTCTACATCACTTTTTTCTATACTTGTAGATGTCCAACTCTTCCTATAATTTATGATAATTTCTATTTATTTATACAGTTTGTTACACTATTTCTACATTGCCTAATTTATAATTAAAGTTTCTTCTTCTATAACATCAAGACAAACACTTATTGTATATGCTGAACTATAAGGTGATCTGGTGTATAAGATGAAACCCCAATTTTTCAGGGAAAAATTTAGGCTTATATGACCACCTTAATGGTGGAGGGAGCCCACATGGTTCACTAAGGTTAAGGGACTATATATATATATATATTGCGAAAATTCGAATTAGGAAGCAATTTTTACCATTGAAATTAATGTAAAATCAATTTATCCATTCCAGTTTATTTTATATAAAAAATACTACACTGAACCCCAGCTATTGCGAGGAATTGGTTCCTTAACATTGCCACAATACCTAATAAACGCAGTAACCATTGTTAAGAAGTAATGGGAAAAAATAAAATTTGTCCTGACCCACCAGAGTGGCTACATGATTTAACATATTGGCACCTTGTTTTCCCCTCATCTCATCATAATGCATAGATATCTCATATTTTGAGAGTATAAAGTAAACACAGACATGAAATGCATAAAAAAACAGGCATAACAAAAGATTTATTTACTTTGGTGTGAAACCCCCGAGTCTCTATGAAGACTAGACAAACCTCCCCCTGGGTCCCTGCCTCCCTCCCATGCACTAAATACAAGAACAGAAGGCATAGTATTTCCCCCTCCCCCTCCCTCCGTCCTTATCCTCTCCCATTCGATATGCAAACAGACCGAGTAGGCCAGCCCCCCCAACTCCCTCCCTCCTCCAGCCACTCACCATCCTCTCTCTCTCTCTCTCTCTCTCTCTCTCTCTCTCTCTCTCTCTCTCTCTCTCTCTCTCTCTCTCTCTCTCTCTCTCTCTCTCTCTCTCTCTCTCTCTCTCTCTCTCTCTCTCTCTCTCATTTTTTGTCCAAAGTAGGTCCCGGAGTATCCCCCGAGGTGTTGTTTAATATGTGCTTTGTATCAAAGAGTAAAAATTTTTTTCCAGGTGTCCCGAGTTTTGATGGTTTTTATTTGTCCTTACATCTCAAGTACGTAAGTGCGTAAGGTAAGTGTCAAGGTAGCGTTTGTAGTATCGGTAGTTTTAGTAGATTGGTGTAGGTGTACTGTTGCGTGCCTTGATACTGCTTAGGAAGCCGTTGTGGTACTTTTCTATATGACTGTGATGCTCTAGTATTTCTTGGTGTGCTGGAATATTAACAGTTTCTAGTCTACTCCAGATGTCTTTTGCGCGGTTGTGAAGTCTGATGTTAAGAGGTGTGGTGTTGGTGTGTTCGTGTATTTGTATAGTCTTCATAGTGTATGGATGTTTTTGATTTGTTGCGTATCTTAAGGCCTTGTTTTGTACTTTTTATAATTTGCTTAGTTAGTTATTACTTAGAGTATGAATGGGGATTGGAGGGTAATCCAGTATAAGAAGTATTAGTGTTTTCAAAAGGTACGTTTTTATTTTTTCAGACATATTGTGGAGTCTGTATAACTTTTTGAGAGCTGCTAACGCGATATTTCGCCTTTCCTCGATATGTGTGCAGTAACCTGATGCTGTAAGGGTTAGTCCTAGCTATTTTCCGGAATTCTTAAATTGTATTAGTTCGTCGTTGACATTTAGAGGAATTGTTTTTTAGCTTTAAAGTGGATAAGTGTAAATTTATTTAGGTTTGTTTTTATTTTCCATGTAGATTCATAAACATTTATGGTTTTTATTTCTCTTTCCGTTTGTATGTTCATCATATTTTTTTTATTTACCCGCAAAACCGATGATTTGGGTAATATAATCTGCATAACTCATGTTAAGGTGCCTGTTGGGGTTTGGTATGTCATTTGTATATGTTGTGTATAGGGTAGGGGACAAAACGCTACCTTGAGGCACACCGCAGTTGAGGCTAAATGGGGGTCCGACGAAATTTCGTATCTTCATTGAGTCTGTGCGGTCTGCTAAAAAGTCACAGAGGAATTTTTCTATTGTGGTGGGAAGCTGCAGTTGTTGTATTTTAAACTTTAACCCACAGTGCCAGACTTGATCAAAAGCCTTGGTGACATCTCTCAGTATCACTTGGCACTGTCCTATATTTCCTTTTAATTGAGCGATTTTTTCTGTTATTATAGCGAGAGCGTGTGTTGTGCCTCTCTGGTTCCTGAAACCGAACTGATTTGGGTTGTACAAATTTTGGTATTCTAAGTGTTTTTTTAGTCGAGTATTTATGATTCTTTCTAGTATCTTACCGGGTACTTCTAGGAGGAAGATTGGGCAGTAATTTTGGGGGTAGTGCGATGATTTGCCTTGTTTAGGGATCAGTCTTATAATAGCATGCTTCCAAGTGTCTGGGAAATAGCCGGCCGAGAGGGTGTTATTATAAATGTTGGTGAGTCTTGTCATGGCAGTGTCAGGAAGGTGAGATAAAATTATTTTTTGTTGATTCCGCTTTCTCCCGGACTCGTTTCCTTTAACTTTTTTATTATGTTTTTTTTACTTCTTCTTCAGTGATGGTGCTGTCAATGACATTTGAGTCGAGTCTGGATAGATCTGAACTGTTGTAGGGTATGGTTCTGTGAATATTGTTTCGTAAGTGTTCGAATACATGTTCTGTGGTGTTGTCTTCCTCGAACTCTGCGTTGAACACTTCCTCCCAGTGTTCCCGGTGTAATTCTTCTTTACCTTCGTTTGCGTATATTTTTGTGTTGTTCACGTCTTTGAAATAATGTGGGTCCTCTACTGTGTTGCCAGTTATTCTTTTGATCTTGTCCCAGAATATAGTAGGGTTGTTATAGGTGTTTGATAAGTCTTGAATTAGTCTTAGCCAGTTCTCGTTATTTCCGTTAATTAGTGATTCCTGTAGGGCAGATTGCAGGTTTTTATAATACCTGTAATGCTCGATGTCCCAACCACGTTGTTTGGTGTATGTTTGAAGCTCAGTGAAGAGTGTAATTAGTATTTTGGTAGTGTCACTGTGTTTTGGTGTGAGGAGAGGTTTATAGTGTGTTAGAGGTATTGATTGTTTGATAGCGTCTTGAATTGTTTGATGCCAGTTCTCTACTGCCGCATCTATTGTTTCTATGATTTAATTGTTTAAGTTGTTGCGTTGTTGTAGATTATTTCTGACGTACGTCTGGAATTTTACCCAGTCTGCTTTATTACAGTTAGGTCTTGGTGAGACTGGTATCAGTATTGGCGAACTTGATATTTTGAATACTATTGGTATGTGACCACTTGTTGTGAGTGGTCCAGGTCTGATGTGTGTGTTATGGTGCGTACGGTAGTTTGTGAGGATTATGTCCGGTGTAGTGCCTTGGGTGTAAAAAGTGGGGAATTCCGGTCCAATGTGTTGTATGGTTCTGTTTTGTATCATTGTGTTTATCTGTCTGCCTTTAGTGTTAGAATGTTGGTAGCCTAATTGGGGATGGTTTGCGTTCAAGTCGGCGATCATGTAAACTGGTGTATGGCGTCTGAAGAGTCTGATGAGATCTGGTGTTGGGATAAAGTTTCTTGCTGGGGGCTGGTATAAAGTGGCTATTATGATTTTTCCTGTGTGTGTGGTTACCTCTATTGCGAGTAAATCTGATGAGAAATTGTCAGTCAGCTTATGTACTATTTTATTTTCTTACTGCTATTGCTGTGCCATCTGCGGGATCATTAAGTGTATTTTTTTTGTGTATATTGTATCCAGCTATTTTCATGGTGGAGTCATTGAGCATACAGTGGCTATTTATTAAGATGATGTCTGCATCAAGTGAACGGTATGTGTTGGATAATGATATTCTTCTATTTAGCCATTGTTGGACGTTATGTTGAATTATGTTAATGGTGCATGGGGCCATGTTGTAGTGTGTGTTAGTGTTGTTGATAGGGGCTGTACTGTTTAGTCTTTAGGTTTTTTTTTGTCTTTTTGGGGGTGTCCTT
Source organism: Callinectes sapidus (assembly GCA_020233015.1). Taxonomy (NCBI): domain Eukaryota; kingdom Metazoa; phylum Arthropoda; class Malacostraca; order Decapoda; family Portunidae; genus Callinectes; species Callinectes sapidus. The sequence continues at coordinate 21,520,685 of CM035196.1, forward strand.
TCGTCAGATTGGCCGTGCCTTATTTTTCGAAAAACACCGTCATCAACGGCATTCCAGCATTCTTCGAGTGTGATGTCGCCCTTTTTTATGTGTCACATTAATTCGTGGGGTTGAATTACTGGCTCATTATAAGTGAATTTATAGATTCTATCCTCTATTCCTTTCATGAGTTTATCTACTGTTATGTGTTTTGGCCATCCTTTACTGATTTTAGTGTGGAACTCAAGCTGTATGTCTTTGCAATGGAGTGAGTTTCTTGTATTTTCTGCTTGCGTGTCTGTATCTTCTTGTGGTTCTTGGTATGTAGCAGTACTTTCTTGTGTGTGTCTGACTTCTTGTTGTTGTTCTTTTTGTTGTTGCTGGTGATGCTGTAGTGTAGTCGAGGTGGATGGTGTGTTTTATTTGTGTTTCTATTTGTGTTAGGATAGATAGGAGTTTGACAGAGTTTGGAGTTTTGGTTATTTTAATTGTAGGTAGGTTGTTGTCTGCAAGTGTAGCATTGAGCTCCATCTCGTAGCTATCGGGTTCCATGACGTTCATGAGGTGGGCATGGATCATGCATGAGTAGATTTGGAGATGGGAGTATCTGCTTATTTGAGTTGGTCCTATGTGGGTAGCTGTTATGGTGTTGGGTTTGGTGGTCTGAGCATATGTGAGTTTTTCCTTTTCTTCTTGTCTTTTTTTCTTAATTGCTTCTCTCCTTATTTTGCATTTCATTGAGAGAGTGCGATGATTTTCCTGACAGTTGATGCATTTCTTTTCTTCTTGTGTACATTGTCGCCAGATGTGTCCCCTCTCAGTGCACTCAGAACATATCTTATAGTCGGGGCTCTGTGGGCAATCTTTGGTAAGATGGTCCTCGATCGTGTAGCAACGGAAGCAAGTCTTTATACTGTAGAATTTCTCTTGTTGTATTTGGTGGTTTGATATTTTTATTGAGAAAAGCTTCAGTCCATGTTGTTGCGCTTTGAGGGCGTATATTGCTTGGTTGAAGGTTATTTTTAAGTTTCTAGAGTTGGGAAACTTGAAGAGGCTCTCAATGTTGTTTACTAGCCAGTCGTTGTGTGCGTACAGTTCAGCTATGGAGAGAACAGCTGCTTATATACATTCGATGTGTATCACCTGTGTGGACATCTTCCAGGGGAACGCGCTGATTTGTCCATTAGCGTGAATTTGGCTGCTGACCGAGACAGGCTTACAAAGCCCTCCCTATGGTCGGTGACAAGGGAGGTAGCAATGTATGCAGCCTTTGTCAGCTTCTTCATTTTCTCCATTCTTGTGTGCAGGACCGTTGCGTTTTCCCAACGTGGCAAATGTCCTTGTTCCTCCGCATGAAGCACGAGGGAATTGGTGGTTCTGTGGTGTCGTAGGTCGCTTCTAGGCTCCTTTAACGATGTGCTGGTCGTAATGCCTAAAAACGTAAATACTGAAAACAAGCTCAGGATGTTAAATGCAGTGGACGAATGCATACAGTTGACCGCGGACCAAGAAACGGATCATATGCTTCCTTTTCTTGACACTGTGAATATTGCAAATTCTCCGTATACAGGAAGCCCACTAACAAGGACGACTTCATTCATTACTTGTCGGGGCACAGTGATAGGACCAAGTCAGGAGTGGTGATTGGCTTCTACCTAAGGGCGCTTAGAATATGCGACGAAGAGTTTCTAAACGACGAATTAACGTACGTGACAAGCTTTTCAGAAGCTGTCCTATCCTTTAGGACTTCTGAAAAAGCTAATAAATAAGGAAAGGGGCACCTTCTAGAAGAGTGGTGAAGAGAGAGAAACAATAAGTGGGGAATATTTAGTCGTACCATACGCAAACGAGGTAGAGGCCGTCACAAGGGTTCTGTCCGATGCAGGCATGCCCATAGCATATGACTCTGGGCAGAAACTACAAGACTTAGTGCGTGCAAGGACGAGTGATGACACAAGGCAAGAAAGTGTGGTGTACTCCATCCCTTGTAGCGGCTGTTCTGCCGTGTATTATGGTGAAACGATACGGTGGGATGAAAAGAAGATTAAAGTAGCATAGAAGCGACCTACGACACCACAGAACCACCAATTCCCTCGTGTTACATGCGGAGGAACAAGAACATTTGCCACGTTGGGAAAACGCAGCGATCCTGCACACAAGAATGAAGAAAAGGAAGTGGAAGCTGGTGGAGGCTGCATAATTTGCTACCTCCCTCGTCACCAACCATAGGGAGGG
>CM035196.1:21641024-21654885 GCA_020233015.1 Callinectes sapidus
AGAGAGAGAGATGATAAATAAACGACAAAAACAATCAGTTAACAAGCCAAAACAAACAAACAAATGCAAATAAACAAACAACAAAAGACACGAGAAAAGGAGAGAGAGAGAGTGGGTGACAGACACAGAGACACATTCGATGACAGATAGACAGCACATGGGCAGAAGACGAACGAGAAAGAGAGTGAGGTGAGGCGAGGTGACTGTGTGGGGAAGGACAAAGGGAAAGGGGCGAGGGAGGGGGGACAAACCTACCTAAGTAAGTAATATTCTCTGGGAAAGGTGAGAATGACACAGTGGCCTCCGGAAGACAAGCGCCCAATAAGCAGCGGCCACGTCAGAGTCACGGCGAGGCACGGGCGAATGAGGCAGGGGAGGCATCAGCGCCACTGTGCCCCGTGATCCATCTCTGTCAGGCGGGCGATGGTCTTCACTAATATTGGCGATACTATCACGCCAGGAGCCACGACGTGACGACACCTGACAGCCCCAACACTGAGGGATCCGTGACGTCACCGCTGGGCGTCACCTCACCTCGATGTCTTGATCAGGAGCAGCAGCAGCAGCATCAGGAGGAGGAGGAAGAGGAGTAGGAGGAGGAGGAAGTGGTGATAGTTGTGGTGGTGGTGGAGAAGCTTACTGACCTCACACCATGGACAAGAAAAGAGGAAAAGGAAGAAGAGGAAGAATAGAAGAAGAGGAGGAGTAGGAGGCGAAGGTTATAGTAGAGCAGTTAACGAGTTCGACAGCATAGAAAAAAGAAGAAAAGGAGTAGAATAGAGAAGTAAAGGGACTGCAGGATAAAGAATTGTGGAGGAGGTAGAGATGAATCTTTCTTAAAAGGGAGAAAAAAAAAGAAGCATAGGAAAATGTACAATAGTATAATTAGGTAGTTAACATTATATTGTTCTTGTAATACACCATGATACAGTATTATTCCGCATAGCAAGGAATAGGAGAAAAAAGAGAAGAAAAATAGGAGAGAGAGAAGAAAAGGAAAAGAAAAGCAAATTTACCTCACTGCATGATTTTTTTTTTATTAGATGTTTATGGGTTGGTTTAAACCGAACGGAGTGGTGGGTTGGTATGGGGATGCCTTCTGCTGTGCTCTCTCATCTCTACCAAGTTATTAAGAGTTTCAGGAGTCTTAGGGAAACCAATGCATGACCTATTATTGTTTGGTTCTCCTGTGACTTTTGGTGTTTCCTCCTCTTCTTCTTTTCTGTCGTCTTCATTTCCATGGTCATACATTCCTCCTCCTCCTCCTCCTCCTCCTCCTCCTCCTCCTCCTCCTCCTTGCAAGCTAGAAGGAGTGGTGGGTGGGGAGAAATCTTCTGCTGTGCTATTTTGTATCACTTTATAGCTGGTTAAATGTCGGTACCAGAGAGTTTTAAAAGGATTTGAAGGTCTTGTACTGTTTTCTTGTCTCTCGTATTCCTTTGTATTCTTCCTCCTCTTCTTCGAATTCCTTGCTGTACTTATGGGATATACTCTTCCCTTTTCTAACTTATTTTTACACAGTCTTCTTTTTTTTATATAGCACTATCATCATCTTCATCACCATCATCAACACCATCTTTTTCCTCCTCCTCCTCCTCCTCCTCCTCCTCCTCCTCCTCCTCCTCTTTCCCCTCTTCCTCGCCCTCCTCCTCCTCCTCTTTCCGCCACAAAAGGTCAGCCATGCAGATAAATCATTCTCAAATTATTTAATCTCAAAGCAAGTAACGAGTTTTTTTCCTTTAACCTTCATCAGGATTGACCAAGATTTTCTAGATCGAATTTTGCTTCAGATGATCATATCAGTGCTGCTGTTGTTGTTACTGTTGTTGTTGTTGTTGTTACTGTTGTTGTTGTTGTTGTTACTGTTGTTGTTGTTGTTGTTACTGTTGTTGTTGTTACTGTTGTTGTTGTTGTTGTTGTTGCTAATGTTACTGTTGCTGTTGTCATTTTTTTTACCTATTATTATTATTATTATTATTTTTTTTTTTTAATTGATGTTTCTATTACTACTATCCCTATTCCTACTACTACTACTACTACTACTACTACTACTACTACTACTACTACTACTACTACTACTACTATTGTTATCAATGTTTTTATTCTTATTCTTTATTTGTTTTCATTTTGGTATTATTATGATCATTATTATTATTATTTTTATTATCATTATTTCTATCGTTATCATTAACAATTCACTTATTCTATTATTATTATTATTATCGTCATTGTGATTGTTATCCCTTCTGATTGAATGCTCATTAATTTCCTATCATTGTCACACTTTCAAAGTCTATGTATCTGTCAAATTCAATTATGTTTATGCCAGTGAACAACTTGTCCAAAACAAATCAACAACTAGGAAAAACAACAACAGCATCCTACTTTCGTGTCCATATTTTTTTTCCTGATAAGGACAGCCTCACTTTAGAATAAAAACACATTTGAAACAAGGACCAGTCTTCACACCACAGTCCTCAAGGTTGTGCCCGCTGCTTCCTAGTGCTCCGTGTCTAAGAGAACATGGCTGTAGGAACGCACTAGTGGCAACCGACTATTTTATTTTCGTTAAGGGCGTGGCGCTAATCTAGATCGAAAACGAGATAAAGAAAAAAAAAAAAAACTTGGTCCGTTCGCAATGGCCTTCCTCGTTATAAGGTGGTCGATATACTCTCCGTGAATGAGTCTTTATAATATAACGCTTTCACCTATACTTTCACCCGTTTTCATGTCGGCCGTAACTCTAATCTTGGTCAGGAAGAAGATCCACATAAGAAAGATCGCTTCGCTAGGGTTTCCTTTGATATTTTTTACATTCCTTGGGAATGTTTACCTTTAATACATGACGAATAGCTTTCACCATTGTCTTTGTACGATTCGTGGCGCTAATGTAAAGCAGGAAGGAAATCAACAGAAACAAATGCTACTTGCAACAACCATTACAGTTCCAAAGTGGTATTGGTTGTCAAGTCACCAAAGTATTTTCCCAAATGATTCCCAGCTCTTGCAACTTAGCCACTGATGCTCATATCTTGCCTTATATGTGATGGATGAGGAATGCGTGATGTCACTTTTACCTTGCAGGACACTGAACATTTACTGATTCAGCAAATAATTGTTGGTGAGGTATGAGATCATTTGCATGAACGATACAGCAACAGGCAGTAAGACAGCGGCCACACTCTACTACAAGTTGTGTGCAGTGATTCAGGAATGTGTTAGTTGCACCAGCCATGCTACATCAGTTTTTTGGTGAGAATATCAATTAAGATAATTTAGGAGGTGTTCACTGACAGGCCGGACGAGAAGATGACAGCCTGAGATTTCTTGGTTTGACCTTGACAGAGGCGGCGGGTGATGGGGGGAGGGGCGGAGTCACCAAGAGGGATGTGTCAGTGTTCCACGACTGTCACACAGATGAGTCAAGTCCCATAGCTGGTAGAGGGGGAGGCGCGCCGCCCCGTCCTTCTTCCTCTCTGTGAGTCACATAACACATGTTCCGGAAGTAACAGCTGTTGACATAGACGTTATTGTTGTGAACGATGTTGTTTTATTGTAGTGGCTGTAACTGTTGTTGTTGTTGTTGTTGTTGTTGTTGTTGTTGTTGTTGTTGTTGTTGTTGTTGTTGTTGTTGTTGTTGTTGTTGTTGTTGTTTTGTTGTTGTTGTTGTTGTTATTATTATTATTATTATTATTACTACTACTACTACTACTACTACTACTACTACTACTACTACTACTACTACTACTACTACTATTTATTATTATTATTATTATTATTATTATTATTATTATTATTATTATTATTATTATTATTATTATTATTATTATTATTGATATCACCATCATAATAATTGTCATTATTATTATAGTTATTATTGTTATTTTCATTGTTATTATCATAATAGTTGTTGGTTATTGTTATTATCATAATTGGTTTTGTTATTACTAACACTATTATTACAATAATATTACATCTATCATTGGACGATTCATTCATAGTCTTGTGGAAGTAGAGGTAACTTTAAATAGACTGAAGCAGTTAACATGACAATGTACGATTCTACTCAATACATACTTTCTTATATAACGAGGAAAAAAAATGTTAATCAAGTATGCAAATTGAAATCTTGGCAGAGGCGGCAGCTGGTGGCTGTCAGCGGGAGGCAGGTGGGGCTGTGTGCCCCGCCCTGCTCCTTGGGGCGGGACATTGCTCCTATCAGGCACAGGCAATACTAGGACTCACTGATACATGATACAAGAAGCACGCGTGCGCGCGGACACACACACACACACACACACACACACACACACAGTGTGGGTCACTGGAGCAGCCCAGTGACCCACACCACGTGCCGTTGCAGTGTAACCTTCTAGTCCGTTCCTGAGGGATTCGCTTATCTCCGTAACTAGTCTAGGCGGTCCACGCCAGCACTGCGCCACGCGTCAACACTGCTGACAAGGGAATGCAGGAGGTGGAGAAGCTCCCTTTGTTTCGTGAAATGAGAAGCAAAACGCAGCACTGAGCACCTCCACTTTGAAGCTTCGTTCCTTCTTGAAATACTAGTGTCTGTTGTAGAAATCCTAAAAGACTAATTCTATCTCCACATAGATGTAGAGTTAATGATGCCATGTTCATAAGAGAGCCAAGAGACCTCAAATATTTGATAAAGTGACAGACTAAGAAGACATCGAAGAAAATGGAGATAAAAGAGAAAGTAATTTTGATTAAATGTTGTAACGAAAAAGGGGAGACTGAACCTTTTTTTTTTATCGTGGATATCCAATGATAGAGTTAATTCACAAACAAGGTGCCAAGGCTCAGCAGGCGTCACCTGATATGGCTGCAGCGATGCGCCGCTCACCACGTGCAGGAGGCACCGCCAGGCGCCAGCAAGCCCCGCCCACCAGGTCCTTGCGTTCCAGGCGGGCGGCATGTGGGCGGTGTGATGCATGACAGCGCTGCTCGTTAACTGAAATATTTACGAATACAGTTATTATAACACATATTGCAGTGTTATTTCCCCTCCACACAATTGGATCCCTGCACTCACTGCGGTGCACGAACACTTGCACGGGGAGTAGGAAGGGAGGAGGACTGACAATCTTACTAACTTAAGAATTCACAATTTATATATTTTTCGTTTCTTCGTTTATAGATTTGTTCATGCATTTATTTGTGTTCATGGTGTAGGTTACATCACTGAACATGGCGCGGTAAACACCGTGAAGGAGTGTCCTGCTTCTCCCTCCACAAGAAGCCGCCTTGCTCCCGTGGCTGGCCTCGGGCGTGGCCGCTAATAAGGCGGGCTGGCGGTGAGCATCCCTGGCACGCACACGGCACCTCGCACGCCGTATAAGTTTTGCCCAACACAGACTTTATTGCCATTAATTACCGCATTAAATGATAGAAGCACCAATATTTTGCTGCCCATGGATATATCAGTCGTGGCAGCAAATTGAACGACAGTATTTATAGATGATAATTGTCAGGGGCAGGCCAGGAGTATTGCTGCCTGCTAATATATTTGTCGTCCGTAGGCAGGCTTGCGCTAATTGTTTTAATTTTCGACTCATTCGCGTGCCTCGGTGAGCGGCTGATGTTGGAATGCCCTCTGTCAGCCTGGTGGCCATCGCTCTGCACGCTGCCACATTCTCTCTCTCTCTCTCTCTCTCTCTCTCTCTCTCTCTCTCTCTCTCTCTCTCTTCTCTCTCCTCTCTGTCCACACCACACCACACCACACCACACCACACCACACCACACACAAACACACACACACACACACACACACACACACACACACACACACACACACACACACACACACACACACACACACACACACACACACACACACACACATCCTGGCTACCTTGCTGCTAATTGCCTCCCTCGCTCTGCTCCTCTCCATGATAGGAAACGAGGAAAACAGGAAAGTCAATTACAGAACACCCACCAGGCCAGTGTGGTAACTCACCTGCGCCTTCGCCTCACACCGCCACCCCTCCCTGCGTGACTCGCCTCGCGTCCATCCACTCTCAATGAAGGGATGCAAGTGAGACAAGCAACCACCGCGGAGCTTCTTCAGACCACCAGAACTCAACAGACTTGTACAGTTTCGATTATTTTTTCATCGTATTTTTCTTCTCGTTTGATCATTCCTTCTTCTTATTATTATTATTACTCTTTTATTTCATTTAATTATTCTTTTTTGCACTAGCGCATACTTTGGTATATTTCGTGTTTTGATTCTTATTTTTTTTCTTATAAATTAGTACGTCTTTGTCTGCTTGGTTCTAATCTGGCTCTGTGTATGCATCAGTTTAACTAATATGTGTTTCTTCCCATTGTAAGTCATCTTAGTCTAGAGAAGAGGAAGAAAAGAGTAATAGAAAATCCCGGTGGAAGGATGAGTTAATGAATGACATGCAAGGAAAGAAGCATGAGGGGATCAAGATAAGTATGACACGGAAATTGGAAAAAAGGCAGAGGAAACAAGAACTGAATTGAAGTTGAAGCAAAGGAGAAAAGTGACTTGTTTGTTCTCTGTCATTCTGTATGTCATTCATCTGCTTGCCATTCTATTACGTATTACGTTTAGTTTGAAATATGTTATATGCTTTTTAAGTACCAGACCAACTTCTTTAATTTATTCTGCATCTTTGACTCTTTTTTCTTCACAAAATGTGCAATTCTCAAACATATATCCACCTTTCAAAACACTTTACTGGAAATAACTAGAGTTTTAAAGATTTTCTATCATCGTGCGAATCTAACAAGAAAGTTTATCAATAAAGTGATGAAACTTCGTGAGAATATGACTTACAGTATCTTTAAATCCTTTGATAATCCTTTCTGAGAAAACTGTTACGAATACGACCGTAAGTATTTTACTTCATTTTAAAGTTACATTTTTTTCATTGTATCTGTATTCCTGACTTTTTATTTCTCTCACATTCTAAGCACATAGTTTTATATGTTTTGATTCGTTTGAAAGTCACACAATCACTCTTTCCTATCACTGAGTATCAGCACCTTTTCGCCAGCTTCCCTCACCCGTGCTTTCCCTTATCCGTGATGGTTCCTCTGAAAACTTTTTTGGCACATGCACTTATACATGAATCCAAATCATTCTAAGTGTTTTGTGTCATTTCAAAATTTCACCTTCCATAATATACGGTATCCCAGCATCTCATTTCCCTTTCTAATCCCTGATTGACCAATAAACACCTTGGGAACCTACACATACATAATAATTATACGTAATTCGAGGTGTTTCTATCTATTTCCAAATCTAGTATTTCCTATCATTCAGCTTCCCGGCATCATCCCGCCAACCTCCCCCATCACTACCGGATCTTGTGCTGTCGCTCAGTAAACCTCTGGGCGACTCACGCGCTCATTACGGCATTCACGACTGACGGTATCTCTGGCAATGGAATCAGCGCAAGCATCCTTACTCGCGATACCATCACTTCCAGAAGGCCCTCTCGTTTTTCTGAGCGGTCATTGAGGAATCTGAGTAGCCCTGCCTGACTCGCTGGGTATTCCTAATCTTCTCAACAGCAGCGTCGCGGCTCCTGGGTTAGTCGGGGTCCGGTCGTGGGGTAATGTAATCAATGTGGTTTCTAATGTTTATATTATCCTTACCGACTAGAGGAAGGGAGACGCGACGGACCACCAACGTGCGTCACTATGTAATGTACCTGGTTTTTATTACTGGAAGGGCATGCTTTCATATTATATTTGTACTTGCCTCTACATGCATTAGTGCTTTATTTCCTGACAGTGATCGCTATTGTATTGACATCCGCATTGCTTCCTCTTCTATTTTTCTGTTAGGCATAAAGACCTTAATGGCACTCTCTATCTGCGAGAATTCATGGAACGCCAGATTGTTGGGTTATAGAACTGCTGATTTGTCACCCGGATGTGCAGAACGCAGGGCGTTGTCTAGTAAACGCCGTGTCAAACTTGATTTGTTGTGTTATGCTCATGCTGTACTATAAAACCCAGAGTTAAAAAAATGGAACGTTAATAGATCACGCGATATTACCATCTTGATCATAAGTGCTATTAGGCAGGTCACATTTGACATTACGCTTAGCTACAACAAATGTTCTGTTGACTCATGTATGCAAGGCAACACGTGTGCCTCGCCATGCAGGAAGCGCTCCTGACTGACAGGCTCAGCATCTGCGTGTGTGGGGAAGTACAGAAGCTGGAAAATTGATAGACGTGGAGGTAATGGAGTGCTTCAGGCATGGATAAACAAAGCATTATCGAGCTGCTGATAAAATGACTGGGGTGAGGGAGCGCAGGGAGACTCTTACTGGGCATAGCTTGGCGGCTGTCAAGCGTTGAGTGTGTGCTGCCCTGCACTGCGCCACACACCACCACATACCACCACACACTACCAGACAGCCCAAAGCACAGCCAGACACCACCACGCAGGATAACAGTACTGCCACATAGCCCTCCACTGCCGCACACTACTAGAGCACCACCGCACATTACAACATATCATCATAACATCTGCACCATAGCAATACACCACCACACACCTCCTCCCATCACACACCAGCACACAAACCAAACACCACCACACAGCCCATCGCACATGACACGCTATCACAAAGCTGGCCAAGGACAACACACCACCACACACCACCTTAACCTATGAAGCATGTCGACTTATGCTCTCTATCGTGAACGCGAGTGTTTATGTCGATGACTTGCTCTTTGTCATTCACTGCACTAGTAAACACGCACGCACACACACACACACACACACACACACACACACACACACACACACACACACACACACACGTACGTTTTCCAGGCAGAGCCAATGGGATAAAACAAATAGCGTCGCTGCGTTCCGATGTGGTCGCCTGCTGGTCTCTTGAAGGTTGGCCTACGTTGACGTTTATTATTTTTTCTCCTCAACCTAGACTGAGGAAAGAGACAGCATGTCCTGTAGAGATCATGCGGTGCGGACACTCCCGCCTCTAAGGAGTTCCATGGATTTTTTCATACCATTAATCAACCATCGAGCGAAAAAAAAAAAAAAACATAAATAACAATGTATCAAGTTATGTTCATAGCACAATACTCGAAACCTGTTTATAAGATGAATGTTCGTGTTTTCTCTGCATTGTTGGTTGTAGGTAACTTGGTGAAGAATGAACATCCGTATTAGGCTCAATAATGGCAATAAATAGCTGGTGTACGTCAGAGACAACCAGGGAACAGTTGGTGTGCTGCAAAGAACAGAGGGAAAATCTCATGGCATTTTCCTTCATTACATCAAGCGCGGTGGCAGAAAGACAGACAGGAAGGGAAAGAATAATTTAGAAGAATTCCCTTGCATACATACCCTTCCCTCGAGCCCCCCCAAAAAAAGATAAAATGTGATGTATCTTTCTATCAGCTTTGAAAATTCTTCTCGAGCAGCTCGCGGTGCATGCTGTATTCTCAGTCTCAAGAAGTGTGTTCTGCATAAACAAAAGGAAACAGCTGTTGGAGCAGGGAGAGCAGAGGCAAGTAGGGAAGCATGGAAATTAGTGGTACTGTATCTCACTATATACTGCGTAGATTCCTTGTTGCATCGGTGAATAGTGCATACTGCATACTCTTTTTTTCATCCTCAAGAAATGCAGCTGGAATCTTTCTTCAACGAGAAAGATGATGAGAGGAAATAAGCCACTGATGTGTCGTGTCGTGTCGTTCACGTACTACATAACACAATGGAAGCTGCAAGAAGCCAGTAAGCCTGTACATAGAATACAGCTACATGCCGATATCAACCTGTAATATTTATTCATAATCTCATCTCATCTCCTTTGAAAACCTCCTATTGACTTGCCACTAACAACGTGATTATTGAGTGTATTCCAGCCATCTATCATGTATTTGTGGGATATTGCTAGGTGATTCTGTTGGTACATTAGACTGAATGTATATAATTCTCTCTCTCTCTCTCTCTCTCTCTCTCTCTCTCTCTCTCTCTCTCTCTCTCTCTCTCTCTCTCTCTCTCTCACATATACACGCACGCACAAACATCAAGGTCATCAGAGTGTGTCAGCGGCGCAATAGTTAGCGTGGCGTGTTGGTCTGTCCTGTTAATAGTCTCTCATGGCGGTGCCCGGGGACTGGGAGGCGCGAGGGACCTGCTACCAAGGGAGGGGCTCAGCCAAGGGGGCTCCGGCAGTAGGGCGGTGGAGGGAGGGTGACCTGTGTTTGCATATCCCTTCTACCACCCCCCCACAACACACCGCCTCTGTGTTGTCGTGATCGCTGTAATTATTGTGACGAAGTGGTGGTGGTGGTGGTGGTGGTGGTGGTGGTGGTGGTTGTGGTGATGTTTTTTTTTTTTTTTACTGTTGTTGTTGTTGTTGTTGTTGTTGTTGTTGTTGTTGTTGTTGTTGTTGTTGCTGCTGCTGCTGCTGTTGCTGTCTTCACTATCATTACTATTATCATTTCTATTATTGGTAAATTCCATACCCATCCTCTCTCTCTCTCTCTCTCTCTCTCTCTCTCTCTCTCTCTCTCTCTCTCTCTCTCTCTCCAACAAAAGCAAACTCAGCTGTTAATAGTATTATCTTGTCAAATCGCACAATAGAAATACAGAGAGGAAAAAAAAATATAAGAACATAAGCTGTGAAGTTGTTGAGTATCCCAGTGTTCAGCAGGTATACGGGAGCTGGGAGGGAAGGAGAGAACGAGAGAGAGAGAGAGGTAGACAGGTAGGTGAGGAGGGAGGGAGGGCAGGGCAGGGCAGAGTAGGGTAGGATAGGGTAGGGTAGGGTAGGGCAGGGACAAGCTTAACCGCGCTCCACCACCTGGCCACAAATCATGCAGAAAGTGACATTGTAAATCGCTGAGCGGCGACCCTTGTTTAATCGCCTTAAGAGATCTCATTACGGGCGGCTGCTGGCTCCTGGATGCCTCACATGCCCGGATAATCGTATAAGCAGGAAACATTCTGGCCGATGTGGAGCCACGACATCCCGCACATTCCTCGACTGGATTGGTGAGAGGAAGGAGAGACGGAGGGAGAGGGACACAGGGGAGAGGAGGACGTATGAGCAGGAGTAAGACACCGGCAACAGGTGCACTGGGGGAGGAAATAGAGGAGTCATGTCCCAGTGCTGAGATCCTGAGGGAAGACCTGCCTTGAACTTGGCTTTAATTGAGTGTCTCTTCGTTGTGTACTAACCGATGCTGTTGCTCTGCTGGTTGTACATAAAAAAATAAAAAAATAAAAAAATGTTGTCTTAATAGCTTTGAATTCACAGATTAAAGTGATTTTTTTTTCTTTTTAATCTCCTGGTGTTAAAATACAACCCAATTAATTAACTTCGATGCAGTGCAGTTATTTGGTCCTGAGGTTCTTTACGTCGCATTTATCAGCGGTGTGTTGACCCTCACAATGCCATGGCTTTTGGACCGCAATAAAATGGTGTGTTGCAAGTTTAGGACAACGTTTCGAAAGACACTACTGGATAGGAAAGCAGTGAGTCAAACACCTTTTATTGCCTCTAATTTCCATTTTATTTATTTTTTTCCCCCTTTTGGTGCAAGAAGAGCTCAAGACGAAAGTAATGAAACCAATGAAGAAAAGAAATGAAAACCTATTGAAGGTGTCAGAGTCTAAATGCAAGAGTCTGTAAGTATAATTGTATGAAACTGTGTGAAGAAATGTATGGCGGAGGAGGAAGAGGAGGAGGAGGAGGAGGAGGAGAAGGAGGAGGAGGAGGAGGAGGAGGAGGAGGAGGAGGAGGAAGAGGAGGAGGAGGAGGAGGAAGAGGAGGAAGAGGAGGAGGAGGAGGAGGAGAAGGAGAAGGAGGAGGAGGAGGAGAGGAAAAATAATAGGAGGAAAATGAGGAGGAAGCAAAGAATGAGGAGGAGGAGGAGGAGGATAAGGAGGAGGAGAAGGGGGAGGAGGAGGAGGACAATGACAATGGAATAATGCGTAGAAGAGGATGGAATAAATAAAAAGCATCTTGATTATTGAATGCTCAGTGTGAGCAAATGATGTAATGTTTTAGTTGTGTGAATAGTGTAAACATAACAAGATACAATTAACTGATGCGAGTGACAAAGGTGTTTTGAATCCAATTAACAGGAAATGTGGTGTTGCAACTACTACCACCACAAGTACCACCACCAAAATAACCATCACCATAATAACCATCACCAATAAACATTACCATCACCATCACCATCACCACCAGTATCACAGAATCACACGCATTCAAAATCACTAATTACCACAGCAACTTTGCAATTTATCTCACCCTTAACAATGTTGACGGGGATGGAGAACGTGTCACTCAATTAGATCAGTCATAACCAACAAAGTCTCCCCCACATATTTATTAAAGAGTTATCATGTCCACGGTTCACCCTAAGTAAGGAAAGTTGTGTAGCTCGCATACTTAAAGAAGGTCTTCATCTCGTTTCCTCGCCGTTTATAGTCTCTAAAATTCTCTCGTGGTATCCGAAAAATCCCAATAAAACCAGGGACGCTCCTCTCAGAGTTCCTCAGACCCATGAGGACGGAAGCGGCGGGGTGAGGAATTTTGTTTACCAGCGCGAGTGTTGCACGGTTGAGGCAGATCTGCCCTGCCCTGCCCTGCCCTGCCGTGCCCAGTGTGTGAAGCCTTTGTTATTCGTGTGCTGCTAGTGCCTTGTTTTCTACAGGTTAAGTACTGATAAAATGAAGTTATGAAGCTGTAAAAGAACATTGGGAAAAAAAAAGAGGGAAAAGGGTATAAAAAGTGATCTCATTAAAATACAAGACATTATGGGGCACGCAGCCACGTTCCCTGGTGAAGTTAATGAAGAAGTTCTTCTTTCTTACACGATGGTAGCCACCAACAGGCCGCCGTGGAGCTCACTGGTCCCTCAACAAGGCCTGGGAACGCCCGGCATGTCACGCGCCTCAAGGTCGCCGACCAGTTCCTACAGTGAAGGTGCTGCAGCGTTACCTAAGTCGGGCAGCACAGACAGCCTTGGTGTTACCAGAGAGTATGTGGCGGCGGTGAGCATGTATAGTGCTAATACTTTCACTACTAATCCATTTTTTACTGCTACAATTACCTTTAACTTTTGAGACACGCGTTTTTTGTCAGTACTTTTTCCGTCTATCCACAATCATGTACAACTTTATAGACATGTTCTTATTCAGTCCTCTATCTACTAAACAGTTGTTCTCTTGATCACCAGCAAATCTTTAGGCGTGGCCTTGTTCAACACTTTTATTGCTAAATAATCTTATCATCTACGTTTTTTTCTTTTTCTTTTTTTAAGCCACGAGCCATTTAGTCAATTTTTTCACTGGTAGACAATTCTCTTCATTTTTTACCAATCGCATAAATATACGTCTTTGTTAATCCATTTCACTAATAAACAATATTTTACAAAATTACGTATAAGTTTTTAGACGTGTTTTTCATTTTGATTTGTTGAATTATTAGATACCTTAAAACAAAACAAGTTTCTCTTAATATTCTTCTCTCAATCTTTCAAGTAAATATTTTTCCTCGTATTTCAACTAATTATAACTATATTAAGGTAACTGGAAAATAAATGAGCAGGTGACAGTGGTGATTCTGATGACATAGTAAGGCCGAATTAACAATGTGAGCTAAAGGCAGTTTAACAAAGCAGCTCAGCGCTATAATGCTGAGTACCTACATAGGAAACAGATAGATGTAGTGGCTTATTTGATTACCACTGGTAGAAAATTAGTTTGAGAGAGACAGAGAGAGAGAGAGAGAGAGAGAGAGAGAGAGAGAGAGAGAGAGAGAGAGAGAGAGAGAGAGAGAGAGAGAGAGAGGGGGGGGGGGGG
>CM035196.1:21669015-21684982 GCA_020233015.1 Callinectes sapidus
CTCTCTCTCTCTCTCTCTCTCTCTCTCTCTCTCTCTCTCTCTCTCTCTCTCTCTCTCTCTCTCTCTCTCTCTCTCTCTCTCTCTCTCTTACACACACACACACACACACACACACACACACACACACACCTCCATCACACCACACCACACCACTGCAATGTGACACTCAAGGCGTTCTATATATAAAGCAAAACAAATCAACTGACGACTTTTTTTTCGTAACATTTACAGCACAACGATTATATAAGAAACAGTAACACAAGGGAATGAATGCCTGGACACACCGCACTGCTTACTTCCTCACACCCTCATTCCTCACCTCCTCCTCCTAGTCATCCTCCTCCTCCTCCTCCTCCTCCTCCTCCTCCTCCTCCTCCTCCTCCTCCTCCTCCTCCTCCTCCTCCTCCTCTTCCCCTTCTTCCCTCTGAACACGTGCTCTTTCCAAACCAACGTAGATTCTGAAACACTCATAAGTGAAAGAAGAAATTCAATGCAAAATAAAAAAAAGAATATTGTATACACATATAATTTGAAAATATATATTGATGCATCGCACTTTCATTTTTTCTATCAGTGTACTGATGGTAGTTTTTTCATGTAAATTTCTATTTGTGATACATTTACTTATGATAAATACTTTCGTTGTTAAGAAAGTTTCTCTCATACATACAGCATCATCATCTACATACACTTTCCGTCACCAAGTCTGTCATAGTAATTTCCTCACATACGGACGCGGGAAGACAGCAACACTGCCAGTAACTGGTGATCTCACTTGATTGTTGCTCTGTAATTTGAGCCTTGTAAAGAAACATGCAACACAATGATAATACTGTATTTCTACTGACCATAAAATGATCATAAGGTGCGGAATTGTTTTTATGAAATGATAAAATGTCTTATAAGTAACCTTTTTTGTTATAAAATTTTGCCGTATGTCTTGAAACAAAACAAAATGAAACAAAATAAAAACATTAAAACGAATGTTACTTGGCTTAACCAGTGAACGAGTAGAAGTGTCAGTGTTAACATGGCTTGCGTCCCAAGCTACTAAAATTACTGTGACAGTAGTTGCCTAAAAAAGTATATGATGTAGAGTAATATTTTGTATATTGGTGTGGCAAAGCACGGGTTTGTGAGGTGTGGGCGCCAAGCAGCAGCCACCTTCACCGCCATCCATAGGCAATGAGCACCTACTGAAGGAAAACTGGTGTTTGACATATTGGTCTAACCCTTAGCCAGTTCGGGGCTCTTGATCTGCCTGGCACTCTCAGATGACGCTGCAACACACTCAGCGGAGAACACGAGACTGAATGACTTGACGTGTTAGGACTACCGCCAGTAACAACGCCGACACACGATGCGTCCAGTGCTTACAGATAAACTCTTTAAGCTTAGATAGTCTATATTTTTTTTATTTACATCACAACAAGAATGATTTTTTTTATTTGTATACTAAACACATTAAAAATAGTTCAGGCTTTATGGCGCATCAGTCGCTGGGAGCTGTGCGGGTCTGGTAAATATTTGTGACAGCGTCGCAATGATACATTTCTTTTTTATAAAATTTGTTTCATCACATTTGGAATCCTTGGAGAACATGAGCTGTCACTTGCTTCATCATTGCATCACGTCAGACTAATACGAACGGTTTAGGTGCAGTCTTTATTCAATCATTCAATCACTATTTATGTCAAATGGCACGACGGAAAACAAAGCTTGCCATTAACTTTGCAGTGACTCAATTCAACCCAACACTCGTCAGCCTTGACGCGACCCTGCCACGTTGCGACATGGCTGTGGCCTGGGCGGGAAGATGTGACACAAAGGGGAACTTGTTAGCAAAATAATGTTCCATGTCGAAGAAAGGAATGTATTTGTGGCCATTGGTCCTGGGGGCGGCACTGGCTGGGTCCTGGAGCACCGCTTCCACTGGAGAGCGGGACTGCTGCGGCAGGGCCATGGTGACAATAGTAGGCTCGCCTTGTGCCACGCTCAGTGGGGGGGCTCCTGTCCTCACTCCCACTATAACGTCACGGACAAGACGTCAGGTCATGTATAGTCCGATCGCCAGCCATTCTGGGAAACAAATATAGAACTTCTTAGTTTTTAATGTTAAAACACTGTGTATTTCATCATAACATTAGTTACAAATCAATTAAATGCTTTTTTGTAGGGCGTTGGAAAAAGTGACAGCTCGCATTACTAAGTCATGGTCACCATACATCGTAATACGGGAGGTGAATTGGTGGTGACGGGCAGTCAGTGACTATCAGGACGGTACAGCAAGACTTACCATGGGAGGCTGTAGTCCCAGGCTGGAGGGGATCTGGATCTGTGAGGTGGAGGAGAGGCCGAGCCCGACGCCCGACATGGCGGACACACCGTGCATGGACGGGGCTGACATGAAGCCGCCCGCCATGGAGGAGCCGTGCATCTGGCCGCCATACATGTAGTGGGACATGGAGCCGAACCCTGAGCCGCCGGTGCCAAAGCCACCAAAGCCGCCCTTGTCCAGGGGCTTTAGCATGTCCGGGAAGCCCAGCATTCCCTTCTTCTTCTTGGACTTGGAGCTCAGCTTGCGGTTGCGGGTCTGGATGCCTTCCTTCTTCATGGTGAGGGGGCGGTTCACCTGTGGGGAGACGTCCTGGTGATTACAAGGTACCAATGCTTGTTTTCTAGGTTGTGATATGATTATGAAGAAACTTATACCTTTATATGTCTACAAAACGGAAAGAAAAGAAATCCAAAACAGAAAAAGAAAACCGCTACGATTCTTAGTTTCTTTTGTGCTTTCTCTCACATGTTCACTAAAAAATAAAAATAAAAACAATCAAGTCATTTCCACCCTCGAAAAAGTTACTGGGTTGTAGTTGATCCCGTGTACCTAAGCGAAGGTTTACAGGAGCAAGCCACGCACTCAAGAGAACACACTTCGCCGCGTTCCTTATTGAGGAGCGGGCCGATTGAAAAAAAAAGTAGGTGAGTGTGCACGAAAAAAAAGAAAAGAAAATCTGACAGGTGCATGGAGCAGCTCGGCCCAACGCGGCCCAAAGATGCCAAGAAGCCTCCACAAATCTTACAGTTGCTTATCGCCACTCAATATATTCCCTGTCGACATCAGCTCCCAGATCCACACACGCGGCCGTCCAGTAGGCAGTTTAATGACACTATCGCATGAAAAATTAGGGGAGATCTGACGGGCCTGTCATATTATTTTTCACATCACTTACCTAATGAATCTCCCTTCCGAATACCGAAACTATAGGATAAAGCAGTACAGACCCACCTAACCTACACCACACACGCCAACACACTGCCCGCCACTCGAAAGAGACGTGGACTACAGGAACACAAGAACACAAGGCCTTTTATTTTAAAGGAAGATTCAGACGCGGCGATAAAGTGTGCGGTGTTAAGTGTGGTGCAGGCAGCTCACATCCCCCGGTCAGGCGTCATAACCACCTTCAGACCGCCCACCGAGGCTCGCCGGACGCCTTTTCACAGCCTCACGTCGGGTTTCTCCACGCATCACCTCCTTCTCACTCCGCCGGAACTGTAAATCAATTTAAAAGCCGAGGCAGAAGTTGAGCCAGAAGCGATAGCGGAGTTTGTGGCCACGACTGAAGGTGATGTAGGTGCAAATCGAGTTTATTTTTACAGTGTGTTCATCAGGTGGTGTCAGAACCATCCCTCACCTCGCCGCCCACTGCCTCCCTCACCAGCCGCGAGGGCCTCCAGTCAGCCCCCTTTTGTGTCAACCTATTGTGCCTCACCTGAGCCCCGTGGTCGCCTGTGAAATGTGATTATAGTGAGTCACAGCGAGGGGGGTGGCGGCCACGTCACTCTGCCAGGCTCGTCTCTCTCCTCGCCGTGATAAACGGGACGAGGAGCAGAGGCGTCCAAGTAGCGGGTTTGATCGAGGTCTTCGACTGATATATCATGCCCAATATTTCAGCCAGAATATATTGGGACCAGTATATCAGGGGCCGGAGTGGTGGTCAGCGTGATCGTAATTAAATATGCTAATTGACTTATATAAAAACATGAAGTGCAATTACCTCACGCCGTGGGACGCTTTGGCCCATTGTTCGCGCCAAAACGGAGCACTGGAGAGGCATCTGCTAAATATTTTGTGCATGACTTTGATTTTTGGCGTTGAGCGGCCGGCGCGGTGAGGTGAGGAGGGGATGCCGCCGCTCCATTTTAACTCTTATTTCTCTTCTCTTTTCCCGAACCAATTTAGCTCATGCATGCAAATACCCAGACCACAAAGTTCGCTTTCACACACACACACACACACACACACACACACACACACACACACACACACACTACAAAATATCTCGAGAGCTCACTACTCTACGACATCACCATTCTTGATTTCCACATTCAGTATATTTCTTCGTCTATGCCAAGGAATAATTGACGTGTGTTCTGCGTGGGGCGAGATGCTCCTCACTCATGTTCCGGCGATGACTCCTGGCGGGACGGAGTGTTAGCGGGAAAGCAAGCAGTGGTTTTGTTAGTCCAATACTGTTAGGGTTGGCGGGTTGGTGGTCACGGTGGGTAAGTGCTGGTGAGCTGGGATGAGGTCAGTGCTGAATTGAGTGTATATAGCTGAGAAGGGGAGCTGGTGAGGCGTGTGTCTGGCCAGTGGTTGGGTGGGTATTGGTGCGCGAAGGGATGTGTGGCAAGATCGGGAAGGGTAGGAAGGGGGTGTTGCAGGGGTGATGATGTGGGTGTTGCAAGGCTGTTGACGGGGTTTGAGTAGGTGTGTGAGAACGGCCACTGACACGCCCACTACGCTGCCTCTTAGACGTTAATGTCAAAATATAGTGCTTATATTTATTTATGATGCATTTTAAGCGTCTTCTTCTTCTTCTTCTTCTTCTTCTTCTTCTTCTTCTTCTTCTTCTTCTTCTTCTTCATTTTCTTATGCTATTGATATGTTCCTCTAATAAAAAAAAAATAAACAAAACTTCTCTACTAAGAAAAATGTTTATCAAACTGATATGGCCAAGTCTATAAGTCAATATGCTTTACTAGTACCCCTTTTACGTCCACCACACGACTGTATATATTATCCAATGCCTTCAGTTTTTTCATCAATGCACTGGATAATATGAAGTATTGTATGTTTTCTAGTGTAAAGGATTAGACATGAAGGGAGCTGGATATTCCTTTCTCGTTGGTTCTGTTTTTTCTTTTTTCCCATGACTTGTTTCAGGAAAGGAGGCAACAAGACATCTCATTTCGATATCTCTTTTTTTTAATTGTGTGTGTGTGTGTGTGTGTGTGTGTGTGTGTGTGTGTGTGTGTGTGTGTGTGTGTGTGTGTTCTTGAAATGACAACTTAGCGAGGTTTCCTTATCATCTCCCTATTTTTCTAAGGACTTGGTGTGCCCTGGTCACATGTAAATACAATGTATATATAAGAAACAAATGTTATTTACATCGGAGGGGATAAAAGATAAATGAATATACTAAATTTATAAATAAGACAAGACAGTTTGTTTTTGTTATTGTTCACCAACATAAAATCATTGATTTGATAAAAAGGCAAATCATATCTCGCCTCAAAACACCGATCAAAAAGTGAATTAATTACTAGACTAAGATTCAATGACAACAAATTAATGTTAGCAATTAATTTGTTCGCGTAACCATAATATGTCAGCTTCTTCTCAGCCTTCCCTGCCTCTATTTATCTGCATCCATCAAGTTGTCTCTCAACCACTCAGCTTATCTGTCTATTTATCAATATCTATATATTTGTTTGTCTCTCATTATATTTTCTCAAATGCTGTGTGTGTGTGGGAGTCTGTGAGAGAGAGAGAGAGAGAGAGAGAGAGAGAGAGAGAGAGAGAGAGAGAGAGAGAGAGAGAGAGAGAGAGAGAGAGAGAGAGAGAGAGAGAGAGAGAGAGAGTGAGACTAACATATTAAACAGAAAGGAGAGGAAAGAGAAGGAGAAGAAGGAAGACTAAGTGGGGGAGAAGGAGGAAAATGAAGAAGGAGGAAGACCACAACACACATCACCTCAACCACCTTCGCTGTTCTTTACCAAGCAACAAACAGACAGACAGACAGACAGACAGACAAACAGAGGAGTGTGAACGGCAGAAGCACAGCTTATGAATTAAATATTTTCCTTCCATCAATATAACACTATACGCCAGCGCGAGGCCGGCAGGGAACCTCTCGATTGGCTTGCCTATCTCCTCCCTAAAATCTAAGCTCATTTCTAGCTCAGTATGGTATCACACTCCCCATCCGGCGCTGCATCGGCGGGGCGGCAGCGGCGACTGCAGCCTCGGTCCGGCGGCGCGAGGCAGCCAGGCATTCATCACGCCGGACCATAAACACGATAGGATAATGTGAAGCTTCGCAACCAATTTCTTAGCGCAGTGTGATGTCTCGGTGCTCGTGCCCGTGTCATGCGCGCGCGCCCACACACACACACACACACACACACACACAAACAGCGTTGTGAAAATATGCTAGGTCATCTGTTTTTTCAGTTCAGTTTTCTTCACCTATGTCTGCGTTGTTTCATTTGGTCGTCGCCGTCTTCCGCAAACAGTGTGCTACAATGAGTTACTATTCACGGTTTCATGAATGAACATATAATCTAATGATGCATCTGGTGTAGTGTGCATACCAACAGCTATCACTTGCGTGTTTTATAGTGTAGATTTTTTTCCCATTTAGGTTTCGTAAAAGAAAGGCATTTATTTGAAAGTGTGAAAATCCACCATGACTACACATGACGGTCACTGTCTAAAACATGTTTTCTATTTATTTATTTATTTATTTATTTATTTATTCATTTTATTTTCTTTTTCTTTTTTACTGCATTGCGGGCATCACCAAAGCCTCCTGGTCTCTAAGCTTTTTGTCTCTTTTATCATCCTTATTGTACTTGTTATATATTTAAACACTATCTTTTAATGATAGATATGGACAAGTTTGTAATATCATTTATCTGCTTCTGTCAAACTGCACGGCTACACACACCAAAAAAAAAAGGCAGTTTTTCCACAAACATTTTTTTTCTCCGCTAAGTTTCAAAAGTTGTCTTCCATCATTATTGTCTATTTTTTTTATGTTAAGACTCAGGTCCTAAAACTCGCAGTTGTATGAAGCAATACTTTTGAAATCTTTATTAGTCAGTCTTCCGGGGTATGGTGTCGTAAAGTACATAGAGAGAGAAAGTAACGACGGCTCCTAACATTGAAAGAAAAGGACGACTTTCTTCCAAGTCAATGAAGGTGAAGGTAATGGATTACGAGAGAGAGAGAGAGAGAGAGAGAGAGAGAGAGAGAGAGAGAGAGAGAGAGAGAGAGAGAGAGAGAGAGAGAGAGAGAGAGGTGTGGGGGAATGCTGTGTGAATGAGTGTAAAATAATTAATCAAAAGTAATAATAATAATAATAATAATAATAATAATAATAATAATAATAATAATAATAATAATAATAATAATAATAATAAAAATGATAATAATAATATACGGTTTGTAAGTGTGTGTGTGTGTGTGTGTGTGTGTGTGTGTGTGTGTGTGTGTGTGTGTGTGAGTCAGTCTCTTGAGTAACTCAGTTTGAAGGGGGAAATTTTTGACGGGTTACCTTGCAAGTCACTGACATTAATTTATGTCCCCAGACGGATGAGTGTGAGCAAGACAACAAACGTGCTTTCTGCAAATAAATCATGAATGCAAGACAAATGTATGCATCGAATGAAATACTACACACACTACTCTATCTCTCTGTTTATGCATTTTCCTGTCTGTCTGTCTATTTGACTGTCTTTCTATAGGTATCTAGTGTGTTATCTATATACGTAATTGACTTTTTCTTTCAGGAATTTTTTTTTGCTGTTTTCTTTCTGTAACGACAAAGTTAATTACTAATTTTTCTTTTATACCTATTTTTTTCTACTTGAGTGTGCTTCCAAGTCCATGATAATTTGTCTGTTTACTTGTCTACTTATCTCTCTGTTTATATTTATATTCACGTATGTATGTTTTTATGTATCTGTCTGTCTATACGTCGCTGAAGAATGTTCGTCTATTCGTGCCCTTACATTCTCCTGCATCCTGTGAGCCTCTCTTTTTTCTTCTATTTTTTCCTAAGGTGCGTTACGTTTACTTTTCTTAATTTTGCTTTTTTTAGTTAAGTTATTTCATAAGGTGGCATGTAAGTTTTCTATCTCCTTTTAAAGTCTATTCGCATACACTGGTGTTCTTTTTCCTGAAGTCCATCACATATACTTTCTTTTACATTACTCCTTTTAAGTTACATTATTTTGTATAAGTTTGTGAGATGAAAAAAATGACTGTTTTGTTGTCTACATAGCATTTGTTCAGCCTTTGTTATAAAAGAAATAGGTGGAAACAATTTCTTAAAGATTTCTGTCCTTGATGAGAGTTGCCGAGGTACTGGAGAGTGGATACCCTCAAACCTCACTGCTCCAATGTTACCTGTTAGTGTGTCCTCATATTTCAGTACAAAATGCGACACATTGTTGCCTGCTAGCGCGCTGTCAATCTGCTACCTACTAGGAGACAGATTGGGTAGATTTAATAATCCTAAGCGCCCAGTTCCACCACTTTGTTTTTTATCCTTTTAATTATAACGCATTTTTCTATTATGGTTTGCTGTAAAGATAGTCCTGATTTCGATCTGCGTACAGGCAGTCATTATATTCACAAAAGAGTTAATTAAAACCCGGCGGGCTACTTCTCTGTGTGCTTACTTGCTATTAATCCCTCAGTGTATTTCACCCTCGCTAATCTCCGCCATCAGGGTCACGTAGCTCAGCACGTGTTGACGCCGCCACCGCTGCTGCTGCTGTTGCTGCTGCTGACGCTCCTTCATTGCCTGTTGTCCCTGACCTTGGCGAGCACTAACGACTTGATTGAGGCGAATACAGGCGGCTGAAGGCACTTGAGGGAACACTTGTGGAAGTAATGACAACACGCTAAGAAAGTACTCACTCTGCACCTCGTTTTCTGCAACAGTCAACACCACTGTGCTTGTATGATGATTGTGTCTTTTTTTTTACTTATCTTTCTCCACATTGGACTGTTGATATTTTTTCCAGCTAGGAACTTACTTCTTTAGTTGCTTGTGTCTCTTGTAAAACAGTTTTCTCTTCAGGCTCAACGATTACTCAGTTTTTGCACTAATTAGGATCACTACGTTTCTCTGTATGCATATCTTGCGTGACTCTTTCTTTCATACTGGATGATCACCTTGTTGCTCCAGTAAGTAGTTTATCTATGTATAGTAATGAATCATCGACTGGTTTCTTTTTAATTTTGCTTTTGTTTTCAAGTATCTCTTCAAATTTAACTTTTTTGTTGAGGCTTTGTAGCTACGAAACTTTCTCTTATTTCTCAGGACTGAGCTGGGAACACGCAGATCTTTACTGCATTAATTACATGTGTACCCTCGACACAGTTATAATCAATCGTCTTATAAGATGAAGCTCTCGCTCTTTTTATATGCTATTGGGGTGAGATCAAGAGTAACTACATAATTTTTGAGAGTCTTTCTGAGGCGTCAGTCCCCAGAAATATTTTTCAAACAGCCACCAAAAAAAAAAATAAATAAATAAATAAATAAGGATAGGAATCGTAATACTCCTCTCTTATAAAAGTTCATGTCATATGGAAGGAAGAAATAAACTAAACAGCCAGGGAGCTCCTCAGTTTACTAGAGAAGGGGTGAATGGTTGAAATTATTAATCAACTCTTGCATTAGGGAGCAGGGCAGAATAGGGATGATAGACAATAGCAAACCTTGTACAGAGGGTACTTGTGCACTATTAAATGACAAAAAAGAGCGGCAAATGTAGAAAGTAAGAGCAAGAGATGAATGAAGTTTACTCAGTGATAAGTACTATCACATACCACCACACCACCACCTCACATCTCGACCACACGAAGCTTAGACGAATACTTAGAGACGAAAAAGTGAAAAAATCATGAAAGAAAAAAATGTTAAGGCGATGAAGAATAATGATACAGTACACAAGCATAACGCATTGCATCTGGCAGACTGTGCAAATGCCTACGGTTATTATTCTACCATCTTGGCCATAATCTAATCTGTTAGAAATCCTCATTGGCATTCAAATAATATCTCATGCTGCCTCACTTGATCTCATTGTTCCCTATACAAGCTCTGTCATTCACTTATTCTTGCTATTGCTGCTTCCCTGACTATCATTGTCGGTATTACTATAAGAAACCAACAACGTCACACACAACAATAAGAAAACCTACTACTACAACTACAACAACTACTACCATCGCCACAACCACCACAACGACCCTCATAACTACCCTCCATTACCACCACTATTACCACCATCACCACTGCAGCACCTCCACTAATTCACTCTCCTCCCTGCGCTACCCCTCCCTTCACCACTCGCGTGAGGCTGGGCCCTAACAAGACGGAGATGAATCGCCGCTGCTCCCTCTCGCCTTGATACAGCGCAGCGTGACACTGAGGAAACCCATTACACTCAAGTATTACACGCTGATCCAACTACCGCCCCACCCGCCGCGCGCTGACGCCATCACCGCCCCTGACTTATTACGGCTGGGATGTGCTAAACGTACTTAAGGGGAACATAAACTGTATATGGTGCGGCTGATGGAAGGGCAGCTCTCCTGTGAGGCCCTGATGAGCTGCGCCTCCATATTGTTTTGAAGCTATAAACTAGATAGAGTGTTAATGGACGGAATACTTGTGCTGGAAAATGGTTTAAGCCGAGGAGTTTCATGAGCCCAGAGCCGCAGGGAGGGAAGGAATAAAGGAGGGAGGAATAGAAAGGGAAGAGAGTCAGGGAGTCTGAGATAGGATGAGAGAGTGAGAATGTAGGGGGGAGGGGTAGGACTGTGTTAGTTAGTATACAGGTCAGTTATAACAAGGTGTTGGGAATGACTTACTCTAGTCTAAGGGTGGTCTGTCTCTATCTGCTTCTGCTCTATCCAGACTGGCCTGCTAATTGTGGTGAGTGGCATAGCGTTGCGTGGGAGGCTGGTGAGAGTGTGCGTGTGTGTCTGTGGTGGTGTGTGTGCATGAATGATTTCCGAGAGGAACGTTTGTGAGTTATATATTGTTGGCTGTGGCTCATAAAGAACGGGAAGAGGGTTGCACCGTCACACATGTTGCGGTATGACTAGGTAAACAGGTGAATAATTTAGGGTTTTAACGGTGAAATAAACGAAAAATAAGTAAATGGATGAAAAATAATAAACAGAAAAGTAAGCACATTAAATCACCCTATCTTTATATTTATTAACTATCTATCAAGCTTTTTAACAATTTATTTCTTTATCAGACTATGCGTCTATCTACATATCCATCTCATCGTTTCTCCGTCGATTATT
This sequence comes from Callinectes sapidus, assembly GCA_020233015.1. Lineage (NCBI taxonomy): Eukaryota > Metazoa > Arthropoda > Malacostraca > Decapoda > Portunidae > Callinectes > Callinectes sapidus. The sequence goes on from CM035196.1 coordinate 21,680,420, forward strand.
CTAAATAGTTATATATGTATGTATATATGTACGTGCGAAGTATGTATATATGTATGTAAGTATCCATCTACCTACCCACTTATCCACCTAATACTTGTCAACCCAACCCCGTAACTCCTCACTGTAAAAGACTCATAGATACGCACGGATGTAACCATTGCTATACAAAAAAAAGTGAAATAAAAATAATCCCCGCTCACACCTCAGGAACCCAAGGGAGAGGAGGCGGAAGAAGCGGTGCCTCGTTCTTGCACATCGAGTAAGTGAATGCAAATAGCGGGAGTGAATTTATGCTTCCTCCCAACACCTGCGTCTCGTGCGGCGCCTCAATATTAGTTAGTCTGCACAGGAAGGAGGCTGAGTTAGGGAAGCCTTGTGTATGTATGTAGGGATGCTTATGGGAGTTAAGTGTGTGTGTGTGTATGTGTGTGTGTGTGTGTGTGTGTGTGTGTGTGTGTGTGTGTGTGTGTGTGTGTGTGTGTGAGAGAGAGAGAGAGAGAGAGAGAGAGAATGAGTAATGTGACTAAAAAGTGCGTGCGGTGAGGAGCGAGACAGGGATGAGGGGGCCACGAATACATCAGGCTGCCGGAGGGTACATGAGACGAGAGAGAGAGAGAGAGAGAGAGAGAGAGAGAGAGGGAGAGGGAGAGGGAGAGGAAGAGGAGGTAGGAGGGGCTGGGCAAGGCAAGTTAAGGTCCGCGAGAAGACAGATTGTGTTACGGAACCAATCAACGCTGATCTTCTCCTGACCTGTGACACTTCTCCTTTCGGACACAACTCACGATCACCTAATCTATATCCATTACGTAAATGTATGAGTGGAAATAAGTGAGTAAAAGTAAGCAGGTTTTATAAATGGTGTGTCACATGAATGCTTACGAACTTCTTGCAGCTTCCTTTATGTTTCCTCTTGTGTTTCCCTCCGCAGGCAAAGTAAAAGCAAGTGATTTTCATGAGTAGTGACAGAAACAGTGCCGGCTGTTCATTGCAGTGAGGTTAACGGCCACCAGGCAGCAGCGGCAGGTTTATTTACTGTTTATTTAATAGAAAAATACCTGCTGCTCTGTAAACAAACATAAATTTGGCACTTCTCACAAACTGAGCAAAGCCGTGTGTGTGTGTGTGTGTGTGTGTGTGTGTGTGTGTGTGTGTGTGTGTGTGTGTGTGTGTGTGTGTGTGTGTGTGTGTGTGCGTGTGTGTGTCAGGGGGGCTCGTAAACACTATGTCACCCCCGCAGGCAGATGGCGGCGGGCGACAGCAGCAGGTGGAATCTTTATCACCATCAACATCAACATGAAAAAAAAAGATGTCAAACTTTTCACCATTAAAGACGCACACATTGCAGATTCAGTTCCTGCCTTGTGCTCCACTGCCACACATTCTGATCCACTTGCAGAAGACTGGAGTAGGTTTGTGTGGCCTTGTGACTGAGTGTGACTTGAGGAGGGACTGAGCGAGGTGTTGACATAAAGACGTGTGTTTTAAGGGGGTGGTTAGCTTGGCATGTATACACCAGTGAAGGAGAGTTATGCTGGTGTTGGAATACATGAACCTTATTGTATCTTTGCTGTAAGTTTAATAGAATGGTGTTGGAATTTGTGAGGAGGAAACGAAGACTGAATAGGAGGTGACAAGTGGGGATACGTCGACACACACACACACACACACACACACACACACACGCACGCATTAATTCTCTCGCAAGTTTCTATGTTGTTTTTCTCACGTCACTTTCCTGCTTTTGTCTTCAGCTTCATTCACACGCAGTTATTTTTTTCAACACTCATATATTTTTTTGCTGTTGTTGTTTTATGTGTGGCCCTTTTTATAAGACATTTTCCTTCTTTTTTTTTTCTTCATTATTCTATTCCTCTTCTTTCTCCTTTTTTTCTTCCTGCTCTTCCTACTCATGCTCCTGTTCTGGCTCCTCCTCCTCCTCCTCCTCCTCCTCCTCCTCCTCCTCCTCCTCCTCCTCTTCTTCCTCCTCCTCCTCCTTTCTCTCCTTTTCCTCTAGTTGATTAAATTCGCTAACACCACCACTACCCTCACCAAAATTTCGATCTCCACCAACTACATCGACTTCTATTGATACACTACATTTATCAACATTAAATTGAACACTGTCACTCGAAACAAAAATATTTATCACTCATAACCATTAGTGACCATCTTGTTCTCATCCAATTTGTACATGAAGAACGTAGCAAAAAGACGGAGTAAAAGAAGAGAAGGAGAAGGAGGAGAGGTGGTGGGGCTTTTCAAGGTAGAGTAAGGAATGCAACACGAAAAAAAGAGAGGGAGAAAAAGGGGAAAGAAACAGCTTGAGTGACGAAGCGACATCTGACGTGACCCTCCTCGTGTTTTGCAAGGAGGAGGAAAGGTATTTTTATTTTGCCTTCTATTTGTACAAGTATTTGAACTACGCAGACCAGGGTGTGGGTGGCTGGATGGTGGAAGGAAGTACAATGTAACACACAACTTTCAGGTACTGTTGTATACAAGACGCTATGGTAGCAAAGAACAACGGATAGTGTGTTAGGTTAAGTTAGGTTGGGTTTGATAAGTTAGGTTAAGATAGGTTAAGTTAGGTTGAGTTTGTTAACTTAGTGATGGTTTGGACGATTTTCTGGTCTATTAGGATGGGAGAGAGACTGGTGTTCCCTATCTGACCATCACAAATTGAGGACAATCCGTACAATCCTTAGCTGTTGTTTATGGGGCAGGACGGTAGCGAAGAATACCATGGTGAAATAAATGTCAGAAAGAGTGTGTGAACGACTCACTGTTATAAATTACACACAAACTCCAGTTATTGTTGCGATCAGAAAGACTTTATGGCCGAGTGCAGACTATAAAATAAAAGACAAGACTAAGTGTACAAATAGCCCCCTTTTATGAATGTAATATAACATGTAAAGCATTCCATAAACATTGCCACTAAGAAGACTTGATAGTTGAGAGAAGCTGCACTAGAGGTAGGCAAAGTTAAGTGCGTGGACGGTCTCTGTGTTACACAAGTCTTCATTTGCTGTTGCCCATTGGTAGCGGTAGCGAAGAACAACAGAATGAGAGAGGCAAAACATGGCAAGACAAGGCAGGGCAAGGCAGGTTAGCAGACAGACCCCGTGGGCAAGTCAGGTGGGTGATTAATATGAGTTTAACGCGGGTAATGCGGGGAAATTGTGTACGTCCCCGGCCCTCTAATTTACGTGATGGATCTGGGGAAGCTCATTACCACGGAAACAAGACGGTGAGAGCCGCTAACGCCCATTCACGCCCAGGCAGTGTGAGACGGGCGGGGGTTCAGTGGTAAAGGAGGGAAGATGGTGGGGCTGTGAGGCTTTGGGTGATGAGTGAAGGGCTGTCGGGCTAGGGATGATGGGTGATGAGACTGTGGGAGCTGAGTAGCGTGTGATGGTGCTGTTGGGTCAAGGGTGATGGGTGAGATGGATGGTGCTAGAAGTTAAGGTGTGAGAAGCGAAATTGTAACACGAAAGCTACACAAGAAAGGAAAGCAAGGGAAACTGTAGGAAGCCATCAGGACTACACGTGACAGTTTTTGTATAAAGCTTTCACTCATAAAACCTGTACATATATAAGACAGTTTATTATATTTAACGAATCCAGATTGAAATAAGCACACATACCAATAAGGTAACACCGGCGAACCCATGCAAGTATTTACCCCTTCAGCACTGGGACACATTTTCATCATTAATATTAGGTGTGATTAGACGTTTTTATTGACATTAGGAAGCGTCTATAGATGTCAGAAGATTAATAGCAAAAGTCTGCACTTTTTTCTAATTCCCACATGTAAAAACGCGTCCTAGTACTGAAGGGTTAAGGGTGTATAGGCCATGAGGAGCGTGTGGTGAATCCAGACGAGCTGTTCTTCTTTATACCTTGACTGGCGAGCCTTTGAATAAAAATGTATATGATTCAAAGAAAATAATGAAGCATTAGAAAGTACTCATCATCTATATAAAACATGATTAATATACACGTACACGAGTTAATAAGTGCTCTCAATCATTCCTTTCTTTCTTTGGTAAACTCTGGAAATCCCTACCTGCTTCTATATTTCCAATTTCGTATGACTTCACTTTATTCAAGAGGGAGATTTCATGACATGTGTCCCTGTTTTTTTTTTTTTTTTTTTTTGGGGGGGGAGGCTAAATACTGAACTTTTAAGAGAAATGGTAAATTAGTGTTTACTATTTTTTTTATTTTTGTCCTTGGCTACCTTCCCTCTCTTATATATATATGAAAAAAAAAAAAAAAAAAAAAACAGATTCTTAAATATGTATACATGAATAATGCATAACCTCAAATAATACGAATTATAGTCTACACTAAGTAAACATGTATATTTACTTGAATATAAGTATCAATTATCAACTAGTGACATTTAATACTGTACAGGAGTTGACACAAGCCATATCTGAAATTAGAATGATCTTAAAGAAACAGCAACCATTATTCTGATTGCATTGCAGCGAGAGAGAGAGAGAGAGAGAGAGAGAGAGAGAGAGAGAGAGAGAGAGAGAGAGAGAGAGAGAG
>CM035196.1:21743446-21755174 GCA_020233015.1 Callinectes sapidus
TGTTTCACTATTACTGTTGTTCAAGGTATTGTTGCGGTTGTTATTTTTATCAATGTTATTTTCATTTTTTTTATTTCTTTGTTCTTGTTGCTGTTATTGTCATTATTTCTCTACTAACTTCAGTTGATTTCATGTTTACTATTTATCTCTCCTTGGTAAACAGAGTGGAGTGTGATTGTTTTCCTCTATTTCTCATCTGGTCAAACAGATTCAAATCCCTCTGGTCTGTCCTATTTTTGCTAAATGTGGTTAAATATCCTAGACATGCTCTGTTTTCATTGTGTATTAAAGTCTATCTCAATATACGTTTTCTCATCAAATGATCAAGTATCACAAACTACACTGGTTATATCTAGATAGGAAATGAATATTAATTATTTTCCTATCTAGATACAACCAGAGTAGTCTATCTGTTATCTTGTCAAATAGAGTGAAGTACAATAGGGGTACTCCATTTTCCCTGATGCCTAATAGACTCAGTATCACAGACATGCTTCACTTTGTTTTCCCTGCTAACATTAAGTGGAGTCCAGTGTGTCGAAAACAAGGGCGAGCCAAGCCAGGCTAGTTTAGGTCCAGAGGTCCGGCCGCCACTAAGCGAGAGAGGGCATTAGGGAGATGTGCCACTTGATAACTACTCGGGGTATTTTGGTGGTGGTCAGGAGGAGGGTGAGGGCGGGCCGCAGGGACAGGTCAGGTCATCCGGGTCATGGCCTGACCTCACCCCCTGCCGGGTCTGTTGGTTTTGTTAATCCTCGGTCCTCCCCTAAACACTCAGCTGCTCCCACCGGAACGCCTTCCCGCTGAGCCACCAAGAATTCAATCCAAAAGTGTAAAAGATTCAGGAACAGATCTCGCCACTGAGTAGTATTAGTAGTAAAAGGTCCCCTCCCCTTTCCCCTCCCCCTCCATCTTTCTACCCACCATCCTCTCTCTACTCCTCTCCCCACCTCCCAGCATTCCCTCACTATCTTTCTTTTCCCACTACCCATCACTTCCTCATTACCTTTCTCCCCACCACACTCCACCTGCTCTCTATACCTCCTGCCATCATCCACCGCCTCATTAATGTTCCCTTTTATCACCTCTTATTTTTCCAGTCGTCTAACTTTTTTTTTTTTTTTGTTCGTTGTTCTTTCCCTTACCTTATATTTTTTTCCATAGTGTTTCCTTTCTTTCCTTTTTCTGTTCTATCTCATCTACTTCCATTGTTCTTCACTACCTCTTCCTCAGTGTCACTTTCTTTTATTTCTTTTATTTGCTGAACCTTTCTTCTTTCTTCTTCCTTCTTTCACTGCCGTTATTTCTATATTCCATTCATTCTTTATCTTCCACTCCTCAAACTTTCGCTATCCATATTTACCTTTTTTTTCTTCTTTTCCCTACATTTCCTTCATCCTCATTTTCCGTCTACCTTTATTTCCCTTCCTTCTTCCACCCTCTTTTCTTTCTTTCATCCGTAATTCTTTCAATACTACGTTCAGCTTCATTATTCACTGTAAAATATGAACACATTTGGTTAGCAGTGGATCTGTGCTTTCCTCATGGTGCTTTGGTGAATAGATTAGAGAATAGGAGAGGTGCAAAGTGTACGTGTGGTTGGCCAGTTTTGAACTGTGCGTGTGGTTGGTAGGCCTATTGTGTGTGTGTGTGTGTGTGTGTGTGTGGTTAGCCGGCTTCGTAAGCATGACGCCTCTATCTTATACCGGATGTTTCATGTCAGATTAAAAAAAAACTCGTTATATACTTAGTGTCCGAGAATGAAACCTATTGATTTCAGCCTAGAAAACAGTTTTGGTATCACTTAGTACATTCTGAAACACATTTGTTACATTTTGAAGCATTGAAGGAGCAGTACGTATACGTAGTGATATAAAAGTTCTTTGATATTTAGAATTACAAGTATGATTTATCACTTCTTGCTTGGTTTTATTGCGATACTAAAATCTTTGATGAACATGTAACAAGGAAATATTCCTAACATGTTTATTTTCTCAGCAGTTGTTACAAATATACTCGAGGGCTCAGTATACATGTTTCGAAACACTACTCGGATGTAGAAATGCACCAAGCCGCTTGCGTAATGTTGCAGTTCCTAAACCCCGTGGTGTGCAGCGGTACTGTCTCGGTACGCGGGAGATTACAGTGCTATTAGTGAGACTACAGTGTGTGACGGTGTTTGGTGTTGCTAGACTGCGTGTCACCAAAGCGAAGGGTGTGGCGCAGGCCTGACTCCCGCTGCCCTTCCCCCTCTCTCCCTCCCACCCTCCACCGCCGTCCCTGCCTCCCTGCTCGAGACGTAGCGGACGGCTGGCTGGCTGGCCTTGACTTAGAAGAGATGGATCAGTCTTACTTTGTGAGTGTTATGTTGCTTCGTGCGACAGACGTGAGGGTGGATAGACGTGTAGGCCTGATGACTTCTTGCTGTCTCCTTTGTTTCCTTACGTTCTCCTCTTCTTAGTGTTTAGTGATAGTTGTTGAGTAAGCAGATGCGAGGAAGTGTAGCGGTGTGGTGTGGATGAAGCTGTGAGTGTTGTGGAGTGTTTAACGTGTGTGTGAAAGATAAGTAAGTTTATGTAAAGGTGTTTGTGGAGTGTTTCTTGTGTGTGTGTGTGTGTGTGTGTGTGTGTGTGTGTGTGTGTGTGTGTGTGTGTGTGAGTGATGAAGTGATTTAACAATATTTCCTTTTGTATGAGGGAAACGTAAATGGATGCAAGGGTGTATATCAACTATTTTCTCATTGTAAGAGTGACAAATGACTGAACACATGTACGAGTATAAATGTAAAGAAAACGGGAGAAAAAAAAATGGATGTACTTAATCTCATGGTCATGTGCGGTTACCTTAATAGGAGTATATATTGGTACGCAGTGATAGATGCTTGGAGTGGTGATGTTGTAATGAATCACGTAGTAACAAGTGATAGGGAAGGGAAATGGGTGGAAATTCGAGAGGAAATAGTTATGGTTTAATAATGTTTTCTTTAGGCAAGGTATGCGTACATCTATTTATATATTTTGTAGAACTCCCTCTTTCTTTTTTATGTAGATATATTATGTAATCATGAACCGTGGTATGAGTGAATAAATGATTATCCGAGGTATAGAGGCGCCCTTCCTATTCCTACCGCCCCTCCTTCACCATTTCCCACGAGAAAGCTGGACTTTACTCCCTGGTTTGCCACGCCCTAAGGCCTTGGGGACACGGCAGCTCCCAAAAAAGTCGCTAGTTGCGGTGGAGCGGACACAATCAGATGTTTAACTTCTTGGCTGGTTATCTGAAGTGACCCTCACCACTAACAAGGGCGGGTTGTACCGTTGTATCTCGCGTCCTGCTCACACCTCCCGCCGGCGTGGCTGCGGGCTGACTGGTGCACGTCCCCCACCTGTGCTGCCCCGTGTTTTTGCGCAGTCGAGGTCAGAAGTCAGTGTATTTCTGTACTCTCACTGTGTTTAGGATTTCCTTTCGAAATTAGATGCTCTGATGTGCTAAGAATCCATTAGTTATTGTGTTTTTAAGGCGATTTTCAGTATATTGGCGGAAATGATTGAGAAAAGTATAAAATACAATGAAAATGGGCGATGAAAGTTATTTAACAACATATGTAATGTAAAGAGTCTATCAGTAGATCAGTTAAGTTATGAATTATGTAAAAGATAAAGGACAGCGTAGGATAACGATTGAAGTTTTCCGTACTTTTTCAGTAAAGTGCCATGAAGCTTCAGGTCTTAAATGGAAGATCTTGATGAAATGATAATTGGATTTATTTGACGATGTAAGGATGGGTTACTAATATGCAATAAGGAGCCTTCCTTTTTTGTCTGTTTTGTTATTTATAAGCTTCCTTGCTTGATTAGGCTTTTTGCCACTTTCTAAATTTATCATTTTTTTTTTTTTTTTTTTAAGAATGAAAGGTAGGGAAGAACAGCAACTGGTAGAGAGTTTGAGTCACCTATGGAAATTGATGAAAAAGAAATTTTTGCATGGAAATTAATGGGGACATGAATATTATGTTTGATATAAGATGACTGCTACTGATTTCGTATAAATTCCCTTTGTTATTCTGTGTGGATTATGAATTTTATTGCCATGTGTATGCATATAACGATTTTATATTCAGGGAGGTCTCTAAACACGCTTATAAAAATAAAGAAGGAAACCATTTTCAAACATCAAATTACTGAAGTAAATTTCCAGTTTCACTAATCTAATCTACAAATGTCCTTATATTATCTATCTGAAAGTATCTAAGTTTTAGGAAGGAGCAAAAACATAAACAGGTGAAGAGAGTTCCAGTGCTTATCAGTAAGAGGCATAAAGGAGTAAGACCTGATACTGGTTAACTCGTACATTAGCGTATGTAGGTGAGGGAAGTCGACAGGCAGAGATAGGGAGAGATAATTGCAGACCGGAGCACAGCCATCAGACGCAACACGAGGTCCAGTAAGTGAGAGTTTTCATCGTAATCACATTTTTACTACCTGTAGATTATCGCTTTAACGCCCCGCTTCATGAGTGTCTGGGAGCTGCATCTACTAAACAACGCCTCCACACCGGCTCTTCCTGCTGCTGCCGCTCCTACTTGTACTCTCACTCGGCACTTTCAGATCCTTTCAACTCCTAACGCTATCGCCCGCTATCGTACCGCCACTCCCTCCCCCAAGGCTTGCTTATCTTGTGTACTTTTAACATGCTGTCTTTGTCTTTACTGCTTTTACCTTACATCCTGACTCATACTGACTTTCCCTTCTATGCTCTTTTCTTCGCCATCCGCTCTCTGTGATGCCTTAAATTTTCAAACTTCTTGTTCTTACAACCAGTACTGGATCTAATTTGGTCACGTTTTCACCACTTATTAAGTCCCTGCCACGCTTAATCTGTCTTAGACCACACTCACCACTAGTACTGTCCTTAATACGTCTTTGTTTCGTATTATTATCATCGTCTTGCACTCAATTTGTTTTATGCTACACTGAATATATTTGCACTACATTAATTTTATATTTCTTTTATTGTTTTGCTTATTGTCTGGGAGACTGGTTAATGATAAAATGATTAGAAGGAAGTAATCGCACTAAATTTGCTACTATTCAGAAATCAAAATACAAAAAAGGAAATGATAGTGTCTAAGTTTTGGGTGTTTTGATATTCCCGTATTATTATGTACCACTTTCCATGTCCTCACAATATGTACATCATCTTACGTACTTTTATGTTCTTGCCTCCTCACACACTTGCCTGACTACTAATTTTCAGCATTTTAAACTATCACTAGTGTCTTAAAGATTTTCAGCGGGTGCAGTAAATACCTTTTTTCCACATCAAATCTTAGCAGACATTAAAGATATGAAATTACAATGAAAAGAAATATATGTTTGAATTATGAATATATTAATAACATTGGAAAATTAAAAATGTCGACAATAATGGCTCGACTTCTGATCATAACCATTATTCCTTTTCACTTACAGCTGACAAACATAATAAATATATTTAAAAAAAGATGTGGATCCGAAGAAAAAATAAGATACAAGTATACGAATTCTGACCTAAAAATATTCCTGCACTGTCATCATCTTCCCACTCACACTCCTTTCCTCTTAGTCACCCTCCCGTCCCTCTGTCCCTCACTAGCCAGGTCGAAGCCGCGTGGGTGTGGGTGGCCAGAACTATGCGGGTATCATACAGTGTTCCGGGCCAATAGGGGCCTTGGCTCTCTAGTTTCAGGGTCGCTCTCATCCTGCATCTCTCCGCCGCTCACCGCTCACCCAGAGCTGTCTGTCCGGCCTGTCAAAGGTGGAGTATTCATCGATGCCTTTGACTTACTCGTGACATGTTTACGAACGCCGAACTGCACGAATAAGGCTTAAAATAAATTGGCCGGTCGTAAGTTTCATAAGCATGTGATGGTGGTGGTGGTGGTGGTGGTGGTGGTGATGGTGGTGGTCGTGGTGGTGGTGGTGGTGGTAGGAATGGTGGGGGTGGTTGTGAGAGCAGGGTTATTCTCAGCTGAAAGTTGCAATATAGATGAACGTCTTTATATATATATATAAGCTATATCTATATATATATATTATATATATATATATATATATATATATATATATATGAGAGAGAGAGAGAGAGAGAGAGAGAGAGAGAGAGAGAGAGAGAGAGAGAGAGAGAGAGAGAGAGAGAGAGAGAGTAGAACATGAAGTCATTACTAGAATGCGCTATATATATTTGTCAGCACGTGGCTATGCATTTTAACTAGTTCAACGTGTTTTTTTTTTTTTTCTGTTTCCTTTTGTGTGTACATTCCTTTGTCTTTAAAGATAAATAGTAATGTTTTTACTTTATGATAATTCAGATTAGTGAAAATATTTCTTTTATTACAAAGAATGCTGATAATGATATCTTATAAAACACAAAGAACGCCTTTTTTTAAAGTTCTTGTATTTATTTAATTTCTTTCTTACTTGTAAATTTTTGGTGCATTTTTTTTCTTTCTTTACTTTATTGTGTGACTTTTGCTTTCTTCCTTCCCACTCAAGAAGAGCTGTAATACAATGATAGTGTATAACATGATGCGAGTGAACAGTTCTGCCTATTAATCCTTTTAACTATTGTGGCTTCTCTTAATTCTACAAAATCATCTGGTGTAACTTTTATATAGAACATGCGGGCGTTTACTACTGCATAGGACTGTAAGGATGCGTGGGCGTACTGTTATCATTCGTATACCAATCCTTGGGCGTGTAGGTGAAGGAATACGTGGGCGTACTGCTATCAGAGTCCATCAGGCGCCCGCAGGCAGACCGGGAGGCGTCCAGGTGCGAGGCTACGGGGTGGTGGCAAATTCAGGCCACCCCGTCCCTTCCTTGGCCTTCCCTTCCCCGTGTGTGATTGATAACATCGCGGGGAGGAGCAGCGTTTTAGAGACCCGGGTGTAGAGGGACGCTGGCGGGAATGGGGGAATAGGGCTGGGGTAAGGATAACGCACGGGACAAACAGTGCGGCGGGTGGATCTTCTTGTGTTCATTATAGGAGTTCAGTGGTGAGTGAATAGATGAGTTGAGGAGTTTAGTGGGTTGGTTCATTTGTGGTTTTTAAGTAAGGTGGATGAAAAGTTAAGGGTGTTGCAATGTAATTAGAAGGTCTATGTATTTGTTTTCCTCTTTCTATGTTTTTGTTACATTTTTAATATCAAAGAAAACTGGAGCCCCTTCACCGCACCCCCGCCCCCCCAAAAAAAAAGAAAGTCAGAAAAAAAGAAAACAAATACATCAGTCAGCATCAATTATACGAAAAAGTCCAGCGTGTAAAACAACAACTATATTTTACATCTCAGTCACTGCTTGCTTGATCACTGTGTCACTGCGAGGCTCTTTAATATAACTGGCCTGCTGGTGTGGGAGGCGGAGGTAAAGGGGGCGTTGAGGCAGTGGCGGTGGTGGTGGTGGTGGTGGTGGTTGTGGTGGTGGCGGTGGCAGGGTCTGTGCGCGGAACAAGCAGCAGTACTGATGTGTTGGCGATGAGGAATTCTAATGATGGGGAGAAAGTTTGGGGGAGGACGGGAAAAAGTGCGTGTGTACAGAGAGACTCGCAAACACAATGGCAACACAAAGTGAGGGATCGGACAGAGGACTTCATTGAATGTGAGTCCAAATTCCAAGCGTCAGGGAGTGAGTAGGTGAGTCGGCGTCTGGCGGGAACAGAACAGGTCTTGGGTGCTTGTCCTCAGCTCCCTCGGTGGCCAGTTTTTGCCGGTATTGCCAACTGTCACTTGGCTAAATTCGATCCAATTAGGAGATCTGGCTTTTGTATAGGAGGGTGCTAATTAGGAACCCGAATCACTCCCGGCTCTGGGAAGGCTGGACGCATCACGCCTCTTATTTCATCGGCTCTATGAAATATTAACCTTGACCACTGCCACTTAGGTCGCTTTCTACAGCCTCGCCTCGCCTCGCAGAAATGACTACTGCTGCTGTCACTGTTGGGGGAATGTCAAGTGCCTGTACTTTTAAACGCTTTTGACTCCAATCATTGTTCTTTTTTAAAGACCACAAAGATGATTAATAGAGTTCCAGTTGATTATTCTCTTACTAGTGGCGTAGAACTGTTGGTAAACCATCACTACACTCATGAAAACTTTTGAATACCCCGATTAATTTCACCTTTGAAGTTAAATGGTGAAACAATTGAGAATATGGACCAGGGCGTTCCAGGAGAGACTGATTCTTGGAGAGATATGGGAGTGATTAAGCTAACTGAATCTTTGGTGAGTGAGAGATGTGAAATACATAATCTTTTGGCAGATACTGTCACTTTCTGGTGTTATTTATCGGTGTGGCATCTTTGGAATAGTTGGTTTGCATTGCTGAGATGCGTTCTTCTCCTTGGCTTCCCTTAATGAGGTGGAGGCGCCTGTCCTACCGTCACTCGTTAGTTCTTGTGTCTTCAGTCGACGAGATTATTAGAGCAACTGTCGGCGCGTCCATCTCGCCGGGATGTCATCAGGGCCTCGCCTCGCCCGTCTCTTTCTGGTGCTCTGGTTCGACCTTAAAACTTCAGCCCGCATCAAAGTCTATTCGTGAATGTGTCAGTGTGCGGAAAGTCAAGTTCAGGGAGGACAGGTTCAAAAGACTTACGCTACGCAACCCTTGTCTATTGTTCTTTTAAGTATTGCTCAGTAAGATGGACTTTGTAAGTAGTAGTAAAAGATTTTATTTCACTCATTATAATTGCAATATCATGTCAGCAGGAAACGATTTGTCCGTGCGTGGGTCGTTTAATCCACCACACAAGTTAGTCTCAACAGTTTCTCAGGGAGTCTTTGAAGTGAAGCCGCTTGATGTATGAGTAAATATTTTGGTTGAAGCATAATGCATCACACCGCGGTGCCTTCTCGTGGCGGTGTGCTATGTCTGTCTGTCTGTCGCCTGCGTCAGGAGGAAGCAGGACGCGGACTCTTCCATCAGGATTTGAGGAAGGCCAACATTCCCTCCGTGTAGAGTCAACAAGCGTGAAAATGTCCCGCTAATGTATAAACCAGACGAGGAAAGGGAGGGCGAGCAGAGCAGAGGAGAGGAGAGCAGGGCAGCGAGCAGCGTCTTGGCCGCCTTCATCATGCCTCGCAATTAGAAAGATGTTAAGAAGCCTCGCCAGCCTCCGCCAGATCTGTGAAAATCATTTATCACATCGCCCACCAACTCTTGTCCTTGGGTGGAGACGCGGCGGCGGGTCGGAGTCTTGCCTGAATGGTGGGGAAGTGAACCTTAGCAGCCTCAGCCCGGCGTGCCAGGTTGTCCCGCCGCCCTGAATGTCAGCCTGGCGGGGAGGGAAAGGGAGGGTGTTTGATGCTCGCTCCTTATCCCCGAGATGATCTCACGCGACGCTCGGAGATTAGTGACAAAAACGGTGATAGAATGTTTTTATACCACGAGTTTCCCTCGTGCAGCTCCCGCCGCTGGAAGGGATAGTGGCGACGGTCGTAGTGCAGCTTCACATTACGAACTAGTTTGAAGACACTAAAGTAAGATAAGATAGTGGAGAATTCCTTACAGCGTTGTAGTTCAGCGCCAAATAATGACAAAAATTATCTAGAAGGACTGAAGAGATAAGATGACCACGGTAAAAAGGAGGATGGACTCCTGCCTCTGCTTGACTCACACGTCACACATATTTGCCATTCTTACCCCGCTTCTTAATTATGAGGAGGCTTCCGGGGCTGGCATCCCGCTGAGCTGAGCTGCGACACACATCCTGGCCGCCTCCTGCACACCGCGCCTTCACTCGCGGCACGGACAGAGGGCAGCGGGTACACTCACTAATAATCCATTCATAGCAACTTGGCACGTTGATATGTGATCTTTTTTTTTTTTTTTTATCCTTGGTGGAAAATATACTCAGAATTATCATGGAAAGTATGTTTAATACATGGCTTGCTCATCATTTTAAAAGCAGTCAAATATGTTTAGTTTCTGAGACAAAACTTCATGTCCCGTAATATTTCCTGATGATGGATGTTGCATCATGTTAAAACCACATACATAGATATACATGAAAAAAAACAGGAATTGAATAAAAATAAATATAAATGCCATTTGTGTGGTTTGTAAGGCAAAATATTATCACTCATCATTTTCATATATATTTTCTTATAATACTTTATTGTAAGTACATAGAACGAGAAAAAGAATAAGATGAGCATGAATGTACTAACGAAGTGCAGATACATGTCCCATGTCACATCATTAGAAAAACTCTCTTCTTTCCAATATCCAAAAGATTAATTTCCTATGATACCGTAACGGCTTAATGTTCAGCCACCTTTGCCTAATTCGCAATACAAGAGAGAGAGAGAGAGAGAGAGAGAGAGAGAGAGAGAGAGAGAGAGAGAGAGAGAGAGAGAGAGACAGTGAGTGAGGTGGATTCTTGTGAGCGATTAGCCACATGTAGGGCGCGAGTCACTGCCGCGGCGGGGAATGGTGCATCTGTGTGTCGTGCATTAGGGTGTCAGTGTCTAGTGCAAGGCCGCGAGGACCAGGAGGAGACGAAGGACCAGAAGCACGTGTTCCCGCCGGCCATATAAAATAGAGCCACGCAGCTAAACTCACACTATCGTATAATGAATTTTGGGGAAAGGAGAAATACTGCTTGGAGAGAGAGAGAGAGAGAGAGAGAGAGAGAGAGAGAGAGAGAGAGAGAGAGAGAGAGAGAGAGAGAGAGAGAGAGAGAGAGGACGGGAATAATTACTGGTAAAAAAAATGAATAAATAAATAAGCATGAAAAGGAATAGTTATATCTGAAAGCTATAAAACTGAGTAGCAAAATAAAAGTTAAGACATATAAAAAGATAACGGTAGAGTAGAAAAGAGGCAATAAAAAGAGAGCAACGTGAAACAAAACACAGGATAATATATTTCAACAAAATAAGACAGTATAAAAGAAAAAAAACATGAAAACAGACAAAGGGAATAAAACCCTGTAGAAAACAACGCAGCATTACACAAGCAAGAGTAGTAATAAAGAACAATATAACACAACGTAGCAGAAAAAAAATCAGTCTTTTTTCTATTCTTTTCTTTCCTATAACTGATACTTTATACTTGTTTCAGCGCAAGTGGAATGTAATTTAATGGTTTCCTTGGCATACTAGAAGAGGAAAATGGATAGAAATAGAAGTGTAACTAAAAGAATGGAGAACAGTTCCCTTGAAGGTCAGAATCCTCCTTTAATTAGAAAAGGCAGCCCACTAATGAGGTCATCAAGGACGCGTAAACTTTGGGCAAGTGTATTTTTTTGCACTTTTCTTAATGGCTTATTTTTTTTATATCTAAAGGTTTAAGATACAGTACGATAAGTTAGAAATGCTGTTGCTACTGTCACTGATACTACTACTACTACTACTACTGCTACTGCTACTGCTACTGCTACTGCTACTGCTACTACTACTACTACTACTAATACTAATACTACTACTACTACTAATAATAATAGTATCATTACTATCACACTCAACCTTATTGTTCCTTACTACAGCTATTTACATTTGAGATTATTATACACACCAGCAAGCAAACATGAACGAAAATACACACGAAGGATTAATTTCTCTAGCTACAGTAAATATGCGTAAAGAATAACCAGGGACTCGTATATCAAAAAGTATTTACCGATGTTTTCACAAGCTGGCGTCCATTTATCCATCTAGCTCTGAGAGAGAGAGAGAGAGAGAGAGAGAGAG
>CM035196.1:21809432-21834271 GCA_020233015.1 Callinectes sapidus
TTATTTGTACGTATTTTATGGTTCCCTTTTTTTCTTACTTGCGTTGCCCCTACTTGGATTTAGGAATATAATGCGTTTCTCTTAGATGTAAAGATAGATGGATGTATGGATGGATGGATACACAGGCAGATACATAGATGGGTAAATGGATAGATGAATAGATAAAAAGACATGTATATAAAAATGCACACACACACACACACACACACACACATATATATATATACATGCAGGCATAAATATAAACGAAAAGGATAAACAGGGAAAGAAAGACAAGCATTTATATACATACATGCAAACATTAATACATGCATACATACATAAATATACATACATAAATACATGCATAAACTTATATTTATGCATAACACAAACATATTCACACACACACACACACACACACACACACACACACACACACACACACACACACACACACACACAAACACACGCACATAACCACCCACCCACCCATCCACCCACCCACACACACACACACACACACACACACACATCTAGATGACACAGATACATATACATATTTTATTATCAAACACAATTTTTTTTTGCATATCCCCACCACTATCCAAACACACACACACACACCAACACACACAAAAAAACTGTACCCATACATCACCCTTCCACCACTACTCTGAAGGTATGAAAAAAAATAATAATTAATACTTCAAATAACAAAACGAGGAATTACCAGACAACAGGCGACAGTATAAACAACAAAGGGGAACGTGACTTTCTATGGCTCAACAGAGACTCATGGACATTAAAAGAAATAACTCGCCATTCGTGCAAGTGTCCATTCTGTGCTTGCGGTGGAATGAAATCTATCTAACACACACACACACACACACACACACACACACACACACACACAGAGGCAATTACGGTTATTTAGCAATCATTTTCTCAATCAAGGATTCCAAAAGTGGCGTCGTTCTTATGTAGATATGCAGGGAGGGAGAGATGGAATAAGTGGTGGTGGTGGTGGTGGTGGTGGTGGTGGTGGTGGTGGTGGTGGTGGTCGTGGTCGTGGTGGGGGTGGTGGGGAAGCAGTGGAGGATTGTTTCCGTAGTTGTGGTGGTGATGATTGTAGAGGTGTGATTATGGTGGTGATGGTGGTAGTAGTAGTAGCAGAAGAAGCAGGAAGAAAAGATGATGATGATGATGATGATGATGATGATGATGATGATGATGATGACGAGAAGTAGGAGGAGGAGGAGGAGGAGGAGGAGTATGGGGAGGAGGAGGAAGAGAAGGAGGAAGAGGACTAGAAGTAAGAGCAGTAGCAGTAGTACCAGTAGTAAAGGTTGCAACAGTGGTCAGAGATGTAGACAGCACTGGGTAACATTGCGTAATAATAGTAGTAGTGCTAGCAGTCGTAGTCGTCGTCGTCGTCGTCGTCGTCGTCGTCGTCGTAGTAGTAGTAGTAGTAGTAGTAGTAGTAGTAGTAGTAGTAGTAGTAGTAGTAGCAGTAGCAGTAGCAAAAGTAGTAGTAGTAATATTAGTAGTAGTACTAGTAATTTGAAAACGTGTTAGATGGTAGCGACGTGGTGTCAGGAACAGTACTAATAATCATAAAAATGGTAGTAGCATCAGTAAGAGTAGCAACAGAATCAACAGCAGGATCAACAGCAGCAGTAGTAGTAGAGGTAGAGTGGTAGACATGATGGGCGGCACGCGGCGGCAGCAGGGTGGCGGCGGCAGCAATGCTCTACTTGCGTCGTCTGAGAGTAAATAATTCACACTAATAATTCAACGACAAACACGAGGACCAGGCGAGGTAATTGTCGCGGACTGCGCCACCTACACCCCTCGGGCCGGGGCTCCAAAGGGCACTCTTCCCTGCGCCTCGGAGTAAGGTGTGTGTGGCAACGCCCCTCCAGGTCTTGCCGATTTTTTTTCTTCCATAAGTAATTGAGGTGGCACCGCTCGAGCCAAGATGGTGGTGGCCGTGGCCGTGGCGGTGGAGGTGGTGGCGATGATGGTGGTGGTAGTGTGCATGGATCCCGGGCATTGCTCCTGAGGTAGTGTACACGCCAGGCTCTGACATCACTGCCATTATCTATGGTGACTTAGTATTCATGAGTGTCGCAAATTTGGCAGGAAAAATTTGTCTACAGCACGTTTTTGTGGAGAAAGTGGCGTGGCTTGTCTGCGAGGTAAAAGAATATTACATTGCTATGATGAAAAAAAAAACATGCATTTGTTCTGTGTTGTTAATGTGAGAGGGATATTGCTTAATGATACGATACCTTGGCTAACCTGTGTGATATGTTATATTTCCCCTTTTATTCTTTCTTTCATCTGCCCTTTTCCATATCTTAAGACTGTCACTTATTGCCATCAGGTACTTAGTGTTATAGCAGTGTTATAATACGATACCTATGAAAATATTTACCAGTTGTTGTTGTTGTTGTTGTTTTTTTTTTGTTCAGCAACTTTTCTTTCTCCCATCTACACCCTCCTATAATTTGAAACCATCGTGATATATCTCCTATAACTGGAAACCACCGTTACACATCTCCAGAATCCAGATCGTCTAAAAGTTAGAATGATAATTTGACATTTTCCATAATCTCTACCTGTGTTCTATTCCTTTAGCTTCACTGACTTCTGTACACATCTTTTCATGACTTCATGACTTCCTCGTCACACATTTCTGATATCCAGCTGGTATAAGACAAATAAACTTGATCATTATATAACTCCTACTTCCTTGGCTTTATTTATTATTATTTTTTTTCAATCTATACTCTCCTACGACTTGAAACTGTCACCCTTCGGTCCTCCAACCCTCCTGTTACTGCTGCTCCACCTCCCCACACCACCACCTCCACCACCACCACCACCACCACCACCACCACCACCACCAGCTCCCACAAGCTATTACACAAATCAAGCAGTCGACAGGACACGGCAAAAGTAAACAGGCAGCCCCCACCTTGCGCCTCGCGACTATTGATTACATGTGGGGTGGCGAGCCTCCACCACCCCCTCCCGCCTCTCTCTTCCTCCAGTGCCCCATCCCCTCCCTCCCCACTCACCAAGCCACGCGCCACCCATCCTTCCCTGTAAGCCGCTGCCGCCGCTTTTCAACTCCTCCACCTCCTCCTCCTCCTCCTCCTCCTGTTCCTCCTCCCCTCCACTCCCTTACGAGCACCCATTTCAGTTGCACCATTTCCAAGCTTCCCGCCGTCCTCATTGCCTTGCCAGCGATCACTTCTACTGATCCTGATGCGCCTGCCACCATGTCCGCCACCATTGCCGTCACCCATGCCGCCATAATCACGGGTTCCGATGTTCTTACCGCTGCTCTTATCACCGCCAGCTTTGCCAGTGTTCCCCGTGCCATCCCCGCCTCCCTACACACTGTCATCATCATCATCCTACACAGTCACCCAACAATACAGGAATGCTCAGATCCTCACTTCCAACATCCTTCCCCTGGTACCTGGCAGGGAAATGCATGGCGGTATATACTCGTATACTCGTACAAAAACCCTATCTTTTTTTTTTCCTGGAAACGTGCATGGAGACTGAGATTTGATAAAAGTAATTGATAAATATTCAACAGATTGAGAGATTAGCGAGGAGCAGATCGGCATGTAGATGGATGGAGGAGTTATCTGTTATCTCCCGCACTGACTGACTAAGAGCAATAGATCAATAACCGAGGGACACACAGCACAGCACAGCACAGCACGGCACGGCATGGCTCAGCACACAGGTGTTCACAGCCACACGCCATCTCACATATAACCAGACCAAATACATCAACTTAACCGCTACAGATACTCATTTCCCTCACATATTATCTATCTTCTTGAAATTTACCTTATTTGTTTTTGGCAGTACGGCACCTCAGAGTGATGATTGGAGCCATGGGATCAAATCTCAGCATAGAGGTGTTTATCATATTGGTAAAGTACCACTCGCAGGTGTTGTGGGTGAAATAGTGAAGGTATCTACTACTTCCCGTCATGACAAATAACTAGAGAGCGAGGAAGACAGATAGACAGACAAACACACAGACAGGTGCAGGGAACAAAACACCCACTCTTGTTGTATGTGTAAATATCTGTCACAAATAACAAGGACTCGTGTGAAATATATTATTCAAATATAAGATGACGAAACTGAATGAGGCAAATATCCAGCCATGCCATAAATACTCCTCAATAAATCAGTGGCGTCGGTCGGGCCTCGCTGGAACAGCAACCACACAGCGGCGGCGGCGGCGGCGACGTTCTCACAGCCCACCTTTAACGCCGGACAAACTCCAGTGAATGGCCGCAGCGAAAGCGACGCGGACTAGGCCCAATATTTCCACGCCCCAAATAATCTATACAGCAACCCGACATCCCCTTCAAGAGCCGAGGCGAGGCGCTTACATGTACACTCTCCCACTCAGGATCACATTTATGAGTGTTCTCCACATTGAAGTGTCGAGGTGGCGGAAATTATATTCCAAAACAGTAAATATTTAGCATTTTGAACATCATATAATGTAGGAAACTTGATGATTTGACGGGTTATCAACCTTTTCAATAACAGTTAGTTATCATTTCCATAGTCACCTACAAATCTTGAACATTTTTATTTCTACAACAGTTTCTTCACATAAAATTAGTTTTCCAATATGTATATCAAGAAGAAAAAGCAATACAGTCCACTGAATGTTAAAAAAAGGAGAGCAAAACAGTAAATATGACAGACATTTGTTTTTCCACTTGTCTCTTTCGAGGCATTGTAACTTGGAAGCACTGAATTAACCCTTAATTCCATATCCAAACCAATGATTCTCCACAATTTTGATGTTAACTAAGCGAGACCAGAGTAGCACAAACTGTTTACATATGAGTCAAACAGTTTTCAAACGAGGGACACAATACCACAGAACATGAGAAAGTAGGGAATAAATGCATGAAGTCACTACGCCTGCACGTGGCGTTTCTTTTTTTTTTTTTTTGCGTGTGTGTGTGTATGTGTTTGTGTAAGAGGGGAATTAAAGAGCATTAAAATATAATAAAAAAGCCCACTAACTTACCAGTCCACTTACAGGTCCAAAAGAATTAACCAAAGGATAGAGATAAATATCTTGAAACCCTTCTCTTAAATAAGGAATACTTATCTACTTCCATTACCATCCCTATTCATAAGCATGTTTAATCTTTAATAGCTTATCATTGACTCAACATTAACAACTATTACTTAGTCTACTTTATTCCACATCTAATGTATTTGAGAACACACTTCATAATATCTCCATCAAAAAATAACTTTGATCAAGCACGATATTTCTTGCATTTTATATTTTTTATGTCAGAGGTTGGAAATAAAAAGTTAACTTCCTTATCATTGGGATGCATTTTTATATTGATTTTATTTATCATTAGGCGATTTTTCACAGCTTTAAAAACTCATGTGAGGATTAAGATAGTACAGACTCTGGCCATTAATCTGATCTTTATAGACCCTTCCTAATGCCAATAAAATGGTCTAGTCATAACCAAATCTTAAGGTAGAAATATGTCCCATTTTTGAAGGGGATAAATGAAGGTGCCAGTCCCTAAAAGGTAAATCCCAGTATCTTTTAATCTCTCGTAAAAAAAAAAAAAAAAAAAAAATTGAATCATAAGGGCAAGTACAGGAGCAGCGTGACAGTCTGGTCCAAGTAACACCTGACGATGGTGATGATGACTAAGGTAATGGTACACATGTCACAACCGACCCACCGCTGTCAGCCTCAACCCAAGAGAACCCTTGTAATTGGCTCCATATCAATATTCACGCGGTAACTGTTATTTCCACTCGTGCTGCATAAATAACAGCACAATGTATCCTGCCGTTCTACCTGGAGTAAAGTGGATCGGGGAGTGGATAGGATGAGTGGAAGTGGAGTATAAAAGTGGAGTGTATTTGTGATGAATCGAGCTAAATAGAGTACAAGAAGTGGAGTTGAATGAGTGAAGTAACGGGTGGATGTGGAATTGAAGTGATTGAAATTTAAGTGAGTAGGTGGAAAGAGTGGAGTGGAGTGAATGGGAATAAGTGCCGGGGGTATAAAAGTGGATGGGATGAATGAATTGACTTTTTGTGAAGAGTTGAGATGATTAGAGTATAGGAAGTAAAGTTAAATGAATGAAGTGACAGGAGTAAGTGGAAAGAGTGAAGTGGAGTAAAGGGTAAAGTGGATAAGGATGAGTGCAGTGGGTATAGAAGTGGAGTGGATGAGTGAGTTAAATTTATGTGATGAATTGAGTGAATAAAGCATAAGTCGAATTGAATGAGTGAGGCGACAGAAGGATACAATTAAAGTGCTTGAAATTAGGAAAGTAAGTGAGAACAGTAGACTGAGAGGAGTGGGCGAGGAAAGGGTGGAGTGAGAGTGTGCAATATTAGTGGGGACAGCGTGCTGGGAGTGATTAGCTGAGGATAATAATCTCCACGGGGCGAGGACGTCATGTACTCGGCGCGGACTCGTTTATTGGGGGATAAATTATTGATCTGGATTGCACGGGAAGATTCATTCCACTGATAACAACCGCACCGCCCACCCCTTCCCTTCCCTTCCCTTTCCCCTCACCCCTTGCGATCCACGTGGCTCTTATGGCCCGCTCCCTTTCCTTTTTAGTGGTCCAAGAGACAACTCCACTCTTTTCTCTTTTTAGGGTTCAACATTATTCTTCCTCTATTCCCTCAGCAAGCATCAACGTTTTTTCTATGATCCACGCTGCTCCTCCGGTCCACTACCTTCTATTCCACTACTGCAAAAGGTTCCTCTGCTCCATTTTCTTCCTCTTAAAGCCAAAGATATTCTCGTATCGTTCCATTCTTTTTTCCTATTCCTGACACTAAATCGTTTCATTGTCCACGTAGTTATATTGATCCACTCTCTTTGCTAGCAAGTAACCTTCCCTCTGGTCCTCATACCTTCTTTGTCCCAGCCTTTTCCCTTTCCACATATCAACTTTCCATACTTTTGTGATCATACGAGCATTATTCGATGGGAATTGGAAAGGCTGAGGTGAAGAGGGCGTGACAGAAAGAGAGATGAGTACATGTGGACGATGATGCTGAAGATGGATACTAAGCGAGAGAGAGAGAGAGAGAGAGAGAGAGAGAGAGAGAGAGAGAGAGAGAGAGAGAGAGAGAGAGAGAGAGAGAGAGAGAGAGAGAGAGAGTATTATTATTATTATTATTATTATTATTATTATTATTATTATTATTATAATTATTATTATTATTATTATCAATATTATTATCATCATAAAAAACTGAGCTTCATCGTGATTGATTTAAATATGCCGTTATCGCAAATGACGAGAAAATTTGAATCTTTAGAAACCTCAATAGCAATATTTTTGGTCTCATTTATAAGTAAAAAAACGTGGAGGTTCGTCTTCTTTCCATTAGATAGATGAAAAATACAAACGAGAAAATGAATCCTCAAAATAAAGCCTTTAGAACCTTCAATATCAAACAACAAGAGGAGAGCTATCAACCATATCCCTTTTCATGATTAGTTATAAAGTGGAGGTTCCTCTTGCTGCCGCCAATCACAGGGGGGAGGGCCAGCAAGTTTTCCATTGATGCGGTATGCAGTGTATTCTTTGTGGATTACCTGGCCACGGTCTCTTTTCAGGCTGTAAAAAGTATGATTCTATCTGTGCAGAAATGGGGTCTGTCATCAATTCACCGCTACCGGCCAGACTCGTCCTGAAATGCGTGGCCGGTACAGGGAAGCTTGCATGCCACCACCAGTACTGCTACCACTACTAGTACTACCTCTTATCCCTTCCAATGTTATTTGCTCCATGTTTCCTTAACAAATAATGGTTCTGCGACGTTTTGGCCTGTTTTCTCATTCACCTATAAGCTACAAACTGGGTAAAAGTTGTAAAATATATTCTTTTTTTTTTTCCCTCGCAGATACTAACTAAGATTTCATGATTTGCTATTGATGTTGTTAACTGTCACGTATTGTATTGAAAGAGTTAAACCATTACTACTAACACTAAAACCTTATCTTTATTCCTATTAACATATGCGCTACTATACCACCACTTCCATCATGATTAACACTCAAACCACCACTATCTCTACGACTATTTTTAGAGTTGTCAGTATCATGAGTGCTGTGTTGTCACTGCATCGTTCTTATCTCCACGTGCAAGTATAAAACCAGTATGAAATCCATTATCATTATGTTTGTCACCTTCCCTGTCCGTATCCCCACTAAATCAGTTGATATAGCCATCACTACCGTGTCTACCATCATCACCACCATCACTCTCCCCACTATTAAAAGTCACCAATGTTATATCATCATCATCACTCTCACCACTATCACCACCGTCACCATTGATCATACTAGACATCATCAACATACTATTCTTATCATTACCACCATCACCATCCCCTTCAAAACAAAATAAAAATACGGGATTACCACTAACAAAACCATCGACATCACTACCACCACCATCACCACCACGCCGCCACCACCACCACCACCATCCCAACAAGAACAAGTCGCAACGTACCGTCCACTATAAACATAGGTCGTCCTTCTGAAAATACCTGAAGCTGTACAAGTCGTGTTTCATATTGAAGGCTTCAGGTCCTTTGAAGTTCCCGCCACTCATCCTTCCTCGCCACTCATTACATATACCCTTTCTACGTAATATTGACTACTAAAGCGATTCAGTCTATGCCTTTTTATTCGATACATATCAGTGTATTGTTTATAATGCCCCATCTTACAATTTAAAACTTAGGTTCAGGATATTGCATACTTACTTATGTTAAAGATGTTAATACACCAATAAACGGAAATTAAGTACATTTATCAAGGTACCTTCACAATGCTCATATTTCATCACTAAATCTAACTTTCACTACTCTTTTCTAAACTCACTGTTTATTCCGACAGCGTCACTCTAACATACTCTTGGCAATCTCCTTATTCGTAGCCAGCTTGGCCAAAAAAGTAAAAAGGTAAAGATAAGCGTCTTTCTAATATACTCGCAGCTTGTACCCAGCACCACCGCCCTCACTCGAGGATAAAAAAAAACTAGAAAAAAAATGTGTCTTCGTACACTCGTAGCTTCCACCCAATTCCTGTCTTCCAAATAGTGAAGGTGATAAAAACGCGTCTTTCTCATATATTTCCAACCCATACCTCCAACCTACCGCCACTTAGTCATCAGTTAAAAGAGAGGGAGAGTAAAAAAAGTGTCTTCAGTATACTCTCGGTCATACCTCACCACCCCTCCCCCCCACCGCCTTCCCCGCCCCGAAAGAAGCATCATTAATTGCCGCCGCTGAAATGACCGTTTGTTTCCCTGCCACGGCTACAACTTCCGTCCCTCCCGCCGCACCCGACAGCGCAGATTCCTCGCCGCGATAGGATTGAATAGCCTATAATTTCGGCCGCTGCACAACCTCACGATCGCTTGACACTCACACATTAGCCCACGTAATCCATTTTATCGTCACCATCTTGCGGCCGCGGACAGCGAAACGATCTCTTACCGAGGGACTCTTCTTGCCTTTGTCTCCCTCCATCATCCTCCGCCTTTCCCCGCGAGACTCGTTCTAGTTTATTTTCACCCGTAAAAAACAAAGTAGTCAGTTCCAGCATTTGCCTTCGTAAAAACGAGATTGGCGTCTTAAAGAACCACGCGCCATCCCGCTCCTCCCTCCAGACTGGCGGACAAACCAACTCCAGGAAAAATTCAGCCCCCACTGTCTTCCTTCCTCCTCTTCACCTAACAAGACTCGTGCGGGATAAGGAAAAACCCATACACAGATAAGAGAATGGCACGGCTCCCCAAAAAGCCAGGCTGCTGTTCGCTGGTGCCTAATGCCGCGCCTCAAGTAGCAACCATTGTCACCAGCCTGTCCTCGTCCGCACCCTCAGTCCCGGCCTCTGATGGGGTCCGTAATCCACAAAGCCTTCCATTACCATCTCCCACGCCCGCTAGCAACGGCAGCGGGAATCAGGAATAAGTCTTAACCCAGAATGATCGCTTGCCCCGCCAGCAGCACAATTACCGCCCTGGTAATTGATCGAGGCGCCGCCAGCCTGGGAACAAGGCCGAGTCTCTGAACCTCGGATTCGGAGGCGGACAACCAATATCGACATGTCCATTTAACTCTGCTCAACTACTGCACTGGGAGACATAACCCCGAGTCATTAAGGTCCATTCTGTCGTCCATTGCAGCGGCCCAGTGGACCTTACGAGCCGTCACAAAGTTAATGTTACTCTGACAAACAGTTTGGTTGTGTGAATGCTCTCGTTTCCCGGCAACCGTATCTGATGGAGCCCATAATAGATTGCAGATATGACGTCAACAAGCTCCGCCCACCGAGGATATCTCTCCACCAATCAGATGGCTAGATAGCGCCAGATAGCAACCAATCCGATGGCAGATAGCGGCAGATAGCGACCAATCAGATGACGAGATAGAGTCCGATAGTTTGGAGATAACGCAACGGAATATAAAGCCAGCACGAATTAGGCCGAGGGGAAAAATTCATGTTTGGAGAAATTCTGCCGTTTTGAGACATTAAGGAAAATTGGACACTTTAATGCTAATGAGACAAACATCAAAGAGACTTTCTCGCCGGAGTTCCAGACCAGCGCCGCCTTTTTTCTCACTTTTTCGCCGAGTTTGAGAATCCTTCGTCCCTTGCACCTTTCTTACCCACCAACACCGCCTTACCATCACCTCCTCCTCCTCCCCCTCCACCACCGTCCTCTCTTCATCAAGCACCGAAACACACAGACGCATCTTTTCACAATCACGGTAAGCTTTTACAATCAAACCAAGGGACAGTGGAGAGACAGAGAGAGAGAGAGAGGAAGGGTGAATCTGGCGGTGTGTGGCAGGTGCGCGTTCCACCAACCGGCTCGTCCCCTCGGGAAGAGGGAGAGACAGAGAGAGGGAGAGGGGAGAGGCAGGCAGGAGGCAGGGATACCAACCGTCCCAGGGAAAAAAATAATAGTAAGACCAGGGCGTTTATCGATCAATACTCAGCACCATAGCGGGATGAGGAGGTTTCTGTCTGTGTTCTGTCTGTCCTTTTTTTATGTATCGTGAATGTTTGTCTACTTTATTTGGTTAGTTTTTATTTTGTCTTTTTTTGCTTCATAGTGAGGGAATAGTGGATGTGAGTGAGTGTTACAGAAGTGAGAGAAAGGGAAGGTGTGTGTGTGTGTGTGTGTGTGTGTGTGTGTGTGTGTGTGTGTGTGTGTGTGATGGAAGGGTTCGATTGTGTCCTCTCTCTCTCTCTCTCTCTCTCTCTCTCTCTCTCTCTCTCTCTCTCTCTCTCTCTCTCTCTCTCTCTCTCTCTCTCTCTCTCTCTCTCTTTTTTTATTTACGCATTTAGCGGTTTTTCGTAAAATGCTGCCATATTTCCCTCCTCATTTTCATCCTCCTCTTCATCCTACTCCTTCTCCTCCTCCTCCTTTTCCTCCTCCCCTTTTTCTTCTTTCTTCCCTTCTTCCTCCTCTTCATTCTCTTCTTTTTACTTTTCTTTCTTCTAACCTTACATCTTCCTTTAAAGAACTTTCGGATCACCTTTTAAAACTTGAGTGCTTATTTCTCTCTCTCTCTCTCTCTCTCTCTCTCTCTCTCTCTCTCTCTCTCTCTCTCTCTCTCTCTCTCTCTCTCTCTCTCTCTCTCCACGTTTACACATTGTATACATTTTACTGATATTGCGATTGTCTCCTCCTCTCAGTACAGCAAAAAAAAAAAATAATACCTCCTTCTGTAGCATCTGCTTATTGAACAAAACCTTTAGATGAAGCTGTGTATGAAGCACAATGTAGCCATGAAAAAATAAAAAAAGAATAAAATATAAGTAAAACGTCGTCGAAGAGATATTAATCATTGAGTAGTAGTAAGACAAATAAGTGTAAAGATGGTAAGGAAAAACTTGGGCTGGGTCACGGATATCCTTTACTGTAACGTTTCGACAGAATGTCGAATGCCCAAGTTTTTCCTTACCATCTTTACACATATTAATAATTTTAGAAAAAAATATATAATAATGAAAAGAGAAACACACACATACACCAAAAAAGTGTCAGTATAAAAAATTAAGAAAAAAAAAACGACGTTAAATAAAGGAGAAAAAAGTTTGCTTTAAGAATTAGAATAAAAATGATATGTCGTTAAAAAAAATAATGTAAAAAATATAACATGAAAAAGAAAAAGTCAATACAAAAAGAATTACAGTTGTCAGAGAAATAAGAAAAGGTTGTTTTGAAATATCATATTGTGTATGCAAGACTAGAAAAAAAATGTAGCAGAAATAAAAAAAAGAGTTGTCGCCGAAGAGATGACAAAAAATGGTCATCGCAGAAAGGAAAGAGAGAGAGAGAGAGAGAGAGAGAGAGAGAGAGAGAGAGAGAGAGAGAGAGAGAGAGAGAGAGAGAGAGAGAGAGAGAGAGAGAGAGAGACTTTTCATCTCTTTCTGAAAATTCTATGTTGATTTTTTTTTCACAAACTGCATGGTGTTTTAGTATTGAGAGACAATGAGAGAAGTTTTTTCCAGGATATTTTTTAGTCTTCGATCCTCCTCCTTCGTGTATGAAAATAAAATGTTTCCTCAATAACACAATATAATCGGAACGTTGAGTTGAGAGACGCTTTTTAATGTAGTATTCTATCCCTTCACCACATCATTACTTATAATCAGTTCCCAACAGCAGCAAGACTCCAATGTTTACTGGTATTTGTTTTTTTTCTTATTTTCTTTTCTTCTCTGTATACCATCTTCTCTTTCCCCATCCTTATTTTTTCTTCCTTTCCTCTTTTATACGATTTATAGATTACCTTTCCTAAAACATGCTTACCTTTTACTTAATGCACTCTCTCTCTCTCTCTCTCTCTCTCTCTCTCTCTCTCTCTCTCTCTCTCTCTCTCTCTCTCTCTCTCTCTCTCTCTCTCTCTCTCTCTCTCTCTCTCTCTCTCTCTCTCTCTCCACACACGAAGTAAACACAGTGCAATCAGCAATGGAAAACCCTCACGGTCTGTCTCCCTATCTGGCCACCGTCGCCTTGCCCCTTCACCTCCTGACTGAAATACAAAAGGACCACGGACTTATTACCGCCACTTATCGGCCGCACATTCTCCTGCCGCTGTTTTACTGGGAAGGTGTTTGTGGTGCTGGAGTTATCATAAGACATGGCTGGCGAGATGGGCTGAGGAGTGAGGTGGTGATAGCGGCATAGTGGACGTGAGGGCGTGATCTTGGGCATGTAAGAGAACGTGTAGGAGAGTTAAGGAGCGGGTGTTAGTGTGTCTTTGGGAGGATATGTGGAGATGTAGGGCTGTACGAGGTCTTGGGATTGTAATGAGAAGAAGGAAAGGTGAAGGGAATGTGTTAAACCAGTACATTTCTCACTCTTTTGATAAGGGCGATAACAATGAGAGGACGGTAGTGGAGGAGTGTGATAGGAAGGTAAGTAAGTGAATGTACATTGTTGGATATAAGATGCAAGAATGACAGTAAAGAAAAGTAAAGAGGTTAAGTTTATTTGTTACTATCTTTTTAAAGTTATGTTTTGGATTGTTTTGAGAGGGAGTGATTATGAAAAGCTTAAATGGAGAAGAAAAGGAGTAACGGTGTGTGTATATATGATATAAGACTGGGGTAGATGATCAACAGTGAGGAAAAAGATGAAAGAGAGAGGAAGAGAAAGAAAACAAATGTTATGTCTGTCATGTTTGAGTTCTTATATTGTTTTTGTTCGTTCTTGATAATGATATTAGTGATAATGAGAAACTTAAGAGGTGGTAAGAAAAGTAATAAATGACTTTACGATAATATAAAATGCAAAAGAAAACAAGTGAATAAAAAAGAAGTTAAGAAAATAGAATTAATAAAGAATGAGAATGCCTTGTTAAAAACTTCAAAGTTGATGTAGTTTTGGCATCGATAAGGTTGAGGTATGAATGTCGTTTTAAGTCTTGGGTTGATAAATTGAGCTGAGAGAGGTTAGTTAATTAGTGTTAACATGAGCAAGTGGGTGGTAGTGAGGATACTAGTACAAATGGAGGTGGTGTTGGTAGGGTGGTATTAATGGCAGCAATAGTAAAAGTGGCAGTAATAATATTGATGGTGGTGGGGGTGGTGGTGGTGGTGGTAGTGGAAGTGTCGGCAACAAGCAGACAACAAACAAGATCCGCTTTCCTCGGCACTGACTTCCAGGAACAAGTGTATTTAGTAGATTTCCGTGAACGTAAAGCGACACATCTCCTGCCCCAATACCCCTTCCCCCTCACTCTCACCCCTCCTGTGTCCCACCACGCCTCATGAGCCTCACCTCCGTCACGCGCTGCTCCCAGAAACAGCCACGAATGATACACGCTCCTCGCTGTGCTAGAATAAACATTTGAATTAACCCTCGCCTGGTCCATCAAGGATATGCCAGCGAGTATGACGTAACGTGACTCACTGTTGTGTTTGCCTTAAGAACACACCCCGCCCTGCCTCGCCTTGCACATGTGTCGCTCATCCGTTACGTCTCCTTACGCTGGGTTTGTTTACACGGATTAACGTAAGATTTGTAGTGGCATGCGTTGGTTGGGAGCTGAGCGAGGAGGCCGCCAACACACATGAATCAGTTCCGCGGTGGTGACTTCCAATTGAATCTGAAAACATGAGAGCCGTTTCATCTCACACGACTAATTTTACACTATTGATTCTCGAGTAGCGGCTGCACAGCGCCAATCAGACATACAGGGAGTAATGAGCATAAGAGTGAAAATGCACCTCCATCGCAGGCCACCAGTAGCCTTTAAAG
The DNA here is from genome assembly GCA_020233015.1 of Callinectes sapidus. NCBI lineage: Eukaryota > Metazoa > Arthropoda > Malacostraca > Decapoda > Portunidae > Callinectes > Callinectes sapidus. Next base: position 21,824,276 of record CM035196.1, read on the forward strand.
CAGCGCGAGGCGGGGCCAGTCCTGCGCCAGACTTCCCCTCCCACTCCTTCTCCTCTCCAAACACTCGAGTGGAGGGCTTGTTTGAGGGTTGGCTCGAGGGCTCTCCAGGCCCACAAGATGAACAGATAATAGAGATTGAAGAGACGAGGCCGGCGTGGTGGGCGGTGGTGGTGGTGGTGGTGGTGGTGGTGGCTGACTAATAGACGGAGGGATGGCTGGAGGGGCACCGGGTCTTCTGGACACCACTAGCTCGGGCGTCACGTGCATCAACACCACCACATCAACCATCACTACGACATGCTTAGGTAAACACGACCCACTGCCAGGCGCCTCGGACACTTCAATCAAGATTATTACTTGTTTTGTTACTCAGTAGCAATGCTTCATAATTCAGTGATGGGCCACGTGGCTACAGTGGTGTGTGTGTGTGTGTGTGTGTGTGTGTGTGTGTGTGTGTGTGTGTGTGTGTGTGTGTGTGTGTTTGTGTGTAATTCTTTGAACACTCGTATATTCTTTATGTTTATGTAGTGGCAGGCTTCCATACAGTGTATCTGAATAAGACGTATTGTAAGCCCAGCGTGTACACTTCCCCTTCAGGCTAAACAAACCCTCTCCATCCCTCGCCACTGTTCAAACATTCCCCGCGCCCTCAAGTGTGTAGCTCCACGCCTCCACAAAGACAGAAATCCTCACTATACAAAAATTTTTCCCTTGTTCCTCGCCTCTAAGACATAGCAAGATGCCTTGTTTACTGCAGCACGCACCTGCACCAGGAAAAGCTTCACCTTTCTCTCACAACCGGTCAAAGAAGCGAGTCGTAAACATAACCTTTTGAATTCTTAACCGTGGTAGGCTCGTTCGACAGGGACAACACACTTCACCTTGTTACATGTAAAGAACCACTGGATAAGTTCACGAAAGACAAACAGAAGCAGACTTGAGACAGTTACTGGACTTCTAATCTAACTTTGGATGTTGTCCCTCAGCGGTCCTCCTTCTCCCCCTCCTCCTCCTCACAGATCACTCTCAAGATAGGTCATCATTCTTGATTACCGCTCAAGGATGGACATTTACCCCTAGTAACTCCACCTGCAGGAAGGGAAGACAGTGGATGGGTGGATAAGCGAACATGGACTAAAAGCTGAGCAAGGGAGACAATGCAGAGTGACACAGAAAGGACAAACAGGAAAAATGAGTGTGATATGAAAGTAAAGCGAAAAAGGACGAGAGACAAGAGAACAAACAACAATTTATCAAGTTTCTTACTACGAAGTGAGAAAGTAAAACAATATATAAGAAAAATAGAAAAGAGACGATGCAGAGTAACTAAAAGGGATAAAGTAGAAAAGAAGTGTGAGGACAAAAAAAAAAAAAAAAAAAGAGAACAGGCAAGAAATAAGAGAACAAACAATATAGTGCGTCTCTTAGAAGCAACTGACAGCCATAAAGGATAAAGGGAAAACGAATTGAGTGAAGATGAGAGAGAAGGAGAGAGAGAAGAGGAGAGAAGAGACAAGTAACAAGAATATAAACAGGAAAAGTTAAAGAAAAAAAAAACAATCTCGAATACGAAGCACAGGAAAAGAAAAATATATTGACAGAAAAAAATCAGAAAAAAAATAATGAGACAGAGAAGAAAGACAGACCAAGTAATGGGAGCAAAAACAGGAAAACTTTTAAAAACAATATTGCCCAACAGATTGCAAACACGCGAGGGAGAAGAACCACAACAAAAAAATAAATAAATACCTCCAGATTTTGACAAGAGGTGAGGCACAACCGCACCCAGCAAGGAAGCAGGTTTAGTCTCATCTGATTGTACTACTTCTCTACAAATGGAAGACACGAGAGAGCAACGTCGAGGGAACCAGTATAATCACCCGTGACTGCAACCAATGTACAACTAAGCAACGTATCGAGGCAAAGAGGACAAATATTTCACACCCTTGATACCTGTCCTGTGAAGTGATGGCCAGTGGGCGATTTGAATGGAGATTAAATGCGTGTATTAGACGAGAAGAATGTATTGTGGCTTAATATATGAACCCGAAAGCATCAAAATCAGAATAATGTTTAACGATTTCAATGCTTTATGTAAACAGATTAAACGTATATGTGTGCTAATGTCTGCGCGATTTGAACGGAGATTAAATGCTTGTGTCAGACGAAAGAATAATGTATTGCAGCTGAATATATTAACTTGAATGCATGGAAGTAAAAATAATGCCTAACGATTGTAAGAATTAGGAGATGAAGCGCATGTGCAATTCAATTAACCCCCTTCAGTACATTTTTTCCCTGAATTTGGGCATGATGAGAAGGTTTTATTGACATTAGGAAAAGTTTACGTAAGTCAGAAGATTAATGACTAGAGTCTTTACTATTTTCTGAGATAATAAGCAGAATAAATATGAAAAATGCGTCCGAGTACTGAAGGGGGTTAAAAATGTTTTGTTACTTAAATTACTTGCCTTTAAAAAAAAATAAAAAAGTGGAATAGCAGAAAACAGTAATAATTATACAAAACATGTACGTATATCAGGCAATTACGGGTAGACTCTTCCATTCTGCTTGATTTATATATAATTGTGTTTGACTTCAGTTTTTCTTAAGAGTTTGGGAGACACTGCTTCCAAACAATCATCTGGAACTGGCAACTTCAGTGAACCTTAATTTTACCCTTGACCAGAAAACCTCCATAAAAAAAACAGTAAAGGCAAACAAATTTCTACACAAACTCATGAGGAGGAGCGCATCAAGTAGCACATACCAAGTAGCACTGCCTTAGTTACCCCTTTTTTTCTTATTAAACCCCCGAGCAATCACAGAAACCCAATAAAAACGGACATTAAAGTATATATTACCCCATAAAAATACAGAAGCAGTGGAGGAAGAATGCACATCACTCGTTGATTCAAATGGGAGGCGCAAAAGGAGACGAGAGAGAGAGAGAGAGAGAGAGAGAGAGAGAGAGAGAGAGAGAGAGAGAGAGAGAGAGAGAGAGAGAGAGAGAGAGAGAGAAGATGGAGGAGCGTGTAAAGAAGTGGCGTCAGAACATTATCAAATTAGCCATCACAAATCCGAGGAAGATCACGGTGATACTGTCAAGGGAGGGAGGGAGGGGGGGGGTGTCGCCTGCCTGCTTTATAGGGCTCAGCTTTATAGCCTCAGGTGTGAACGGCCCCTCCGCTATTATTAGAACACTCCTGCCCTCCCCCGCCGCCCTCCCTTGCCTAATAGCCGCTGCACTGCTGGCGACGCGGGGCACTACTATTGTTTTATTGTGAGGTTTATGGGTGAATTAGATAGACAGACAGAGAGAGAGAGAGAGAGAGAGAGAGAGAGAGAGAGAGAGAGAGAGAGAGAGAGAGAGAGAGAGAGAGAGAGAGAGAGAGAGAGACACACATAATCTGACAACAAACACACACACACACACACACACACACACACACACACACACACACACACACACACACTAAATAGACGTAGATATATACAGATATGCAGATATACATTGTATATATACAGTATACATGTATAAATAAAAATACAATTATACAGACATACAAACGGAGGTACATACACATTTATACAATTGTAAAGTATAAAGACAGACAGACAGTCATATATACAGACAGATACACGGATACACACACGTAAATAGACAGGTGGGCTGTGAAGAGTAATGAAGTTATTATGATCAACAATAAAGTATGAGTCTTCATTGGTATCTATATGGAGAGAGATTATGTACTATTCAATACATTAATGAAAATTTTAATATCTACTTCAGAATACTTCCTTAATAAATTCCAAAGCTATTACGAGTACAGTCCCAATATGAGAAGAACAATTCCGTACTATTCACCATAAAAACCTATATAACTTAATGCCATGAGCAGATGAGCTACTTTAGTACTGGGACGCATTTATACCATGAAAAGTTGGTGTGATTAGAAGATTTTATTGAGATTAGGAACCAATGGTCAGAGTCTTCACTATTTCAATCTTCAATGAAGCTTCTGAAGCAGTATACAATCACCAAATAGTAAGCAGAAGAAAAACGAAAACGCATCATGATACTGAATGGGTTAAGTGAACTTCCAGAGCATTTAAGAATACACTCCTTATACCAACTCTCGAGACCAATACCTTCAGTACCAAACCGTCAGCCTTACCCTGAGTTTCCTATTCAGAAACGCTTTGCTCTTTCACCACGACTATTTTCCAAGGCCACGTAGATGATTAGCAGGGTTTTCAAGAGTGTTTCTCCAGTGAATAGTATAGAAATATTATCAATCTGCCTCTAGAACCTTAACACCTGAAAAAAACTCAGATCAATTTGAATAAATCCTTTGAAAATATTGTAGGTGAAGCACTGAAATGCTTGAGAATACGATCCTCAGTACCTCCCTCGCCGTGCCTCATCTCTGCATCCCAAGACCAACAAGCTCCTCCCTGAATGCATGACTCCCACCCACATTTCAAGTCTGGTTCTCGCTAAGCACCCTGGCGTTATGGGTGTTCTCCTCAATATCAATTTGCGTCCTATGAATCCCTGACGTTATTTCCCCTCATAGCAGGTTTTCTCGGCAGTAATCTAGGATTTGATGCTTATCTGTTCCCTCTGCGCTCACTCGTGTTTGGCGCAGAGCACACACTCGCTGCGGTATTGCGTCAACGGTGAGGTGTCGTCCGTTGTGAGTAATGGGGCTTGTTACTGCTGCAGGCAAACTTACTCCACTACAGTAATCTTAACTAACATTTTTCCACGGTGTTTGCTCTCTTACTAATGCCAGACAAAGCCACTACCAGTATCACTACCACTACCACCACCATTACAACCAACCATTACCATGACAGCTCATTATGCCTTTGCCGTACTTAATTTAAAGTGAAAAGGCTTACAAGTATCCCAGTCTTAAATTCACAAAGGAATTCAAAATCAACACTTACTTGGAGTATCAGTGCCTTAACTACCATCAGACAAAGCTATTAGTAACACAACTCATCATGCATGCCTTCCTTATAGTTAGAGTCACAAATATTAAATCTTAATGAAACATGAAGTGTGTTACGAATTTAATTGCATCAGGTATCTGCATAATCAAAAATAACATTTTGGGGATATTTCTAGCCTTGTTGCCAGCTCATTAAGCCACCAGCAAGTCACTCATCACATCTACGCAGTGTCCTTATTGTTTAACTCAATTCTTCATCAAATTAAACAAGAAGAGTCTCAGATCAAGCTTTTTATGTCTTAGATTCCTTAGAATACTCATTTCCAAACTCTTCAAGTATCGACAAACTATATTTATGCTCTATTCTTTAGTTTTTCCCAGATATCAGTGTATTTTTGGGTCAGTAAGCGTGAAAATCCAAACCCACTTGAGCTTCCTCCTCAGCGCCAGGAATGCCCGCCGCCAGCAGCGTGTCCAGCGGGGCCGGAGCTTCAGCCCGTGATAATGGACGGTGGTGGTTTACGGCGGGATCTCGTGCTAACCTCGTCTATATCTCACCCGCCTATACTTTACGAGGCCCGGAATTATTGCTAACTCGGTCTATTTGTCATTCTCTTCATTTTTACGAGGCTCGAAATTAATGCGGAATTAATCTGGGTGGTAACTGGTACTCCGGCGCCTCGGCTGTGATTAAATGGAAATTACGATTCATGATGAGTCTGGAGAGTGTTTCATTAATTGCAGGCAGGAAGGAGGCGAGGCCGGCCAGGCGGGGCGGGTGGGCGGGCGGTGGTGACTGGGCGGGGGAGGGCCGCCAGCACCGCACAGATTGTCAGATAAAGACCAGACGTGTTGGCGCTCGCGGTAAAAGTACGAAGATAAGAGAGATGGGAGTCGAGGATAAGGACAAGATAAGTAAATTTAAGAAGCAAGGAGAGGTAAATTGCCTTGGTGAGAAACATGAATGATTTTGTATTTGCGTTAAGATTAATAGTACGATGGACGCGATAGTAAGGTGGCCAGGGGCTGCCAAATTGAATGAAAGAGCCTCACCTCACGGCCCCTCAACGTCACCGGCCGGTACTTAGTGTATGTATGTAAGCCACACACCAAGACAGCAACATACATTCTAGACAATAAGTAAAAAGGAAATAAACAGAACAGTATCACTACATAAATAAAGCAGAAAAAAAAGTTCTTGAGCCAATCCCATGCTGCACATAACCGCATCTGCTGGACCATTCGATGAAGTGGATAAGTATCTAAATAACATCATTATGATACGAGTCCTTGCCCCCTCCCATAACAAGAGCGGCATTGTGTCCTCAGTCACACACAACACGTCCGCCTCTCAGCGCGGGAGGGGCGGCCAGGGATCTCCTCCTTAGCACAAATAATCAAAGGAAAGTCTTATCGCCAAACAGACGGCACTGGGAATATCACATCGCTGAGCACAATGAAGATAACACTGAATACCTTCTTGATGAGGAATAGCCACTCCGCTCTCCACGGGACACGACCCTCGAGTGGCGGAGGGAGAGAAAATAACACTCATTGTGACCTTGCTGGAGGAGGTGGTGGTGGTAGTGGCGGTAGTACTGGTGGTAGTCGTGGTGGTGGCGGTGGTCGAGGCTCAGTTTAAAGAGTGTGGGAGAGGAGGACCCGAAGAGCTCTCATTCGTGGGATTTAAACCTTTGTTGATAAAGGAGATCATAACCGCTGCAGCAGACTCAGGTTATGAGATGATTGGTGTCTTTTTTTGCTTGTTCGCCTGGCTTACCACCAACGTCTGTCTGTCTCCCCTACCAAGCCCTGCACGTTTCTCTTTCCTCCCCAGCTGTTGCGTAACACAAAACACTCCTGTAAAGAACAAAGCCACAAATGCGTAACAACAGCATTGTAGTAACGAACAAGTAATTCTTCCAGCGCAGGTGTGGTGATTCAGAACAAAGCACAGAGGCAACAGCAGCAGCAGCTCCTCCTCCTCCTCCTCCTCCACCTCCCCCTTTACCGCCTCTCCCGGAGCGCGGCGAGAGTCCTCAAAATCGTATCAAACTCCCATCAAAAGCCTTATCCAAAGGCAACACAAAATCTTATCAAAAAGAAATCAGCAACGTATCATAAAGTGCTCGAGCATTATCCGGACCTCGATCCCCTACAGTTTGTTTTGGTTCGGGGTTGAAATACTTATTGTTTGGCACTTTTGACGGCCTGAGTGGCTGGTGGGGCGGCGGGAGGGACAGGAGGAGGGGCAGGGAGGGACTGGGAGGAAGGAGTGGGGAGGGACGAAGAGGGGGAGAAAGGACAGCAGCTGTTTTAATGCTCTTGTTGTTGTCATTGCGAGCTGCTGAGAGGCGGGGCGTTGTGAGGGCCGCGAGGGTCAGAGAGGCTGGCGAAGGGATATTGTCTCCTGCACATGAGGGCGTCTGTAAGGGCGTCTCTAAGGGCATGTGTAAGGGCGTCTGTGAGAGCCCCTCCACGCCTCCATCAGATAGCGGTGTCCAGGTGAAGGGAAGTTTAAAAGCAACACCCTAATCACTGTGACTCGCGCACTTTACGACAGCGATCTTCAATAATAAAAATGGAGATTTCCTCCCGAGATAATTCTTACATCACTGTAATCTTACATTCTACAGAGAAGGGGAGAGAGAGAGAGAGATAGAGAGAGAGAAAAAAAGAAAACAATTGTAGCCTTCGAGTACCAAATGTAAATCGTCTTTATAGCGGCAGGAGGGGAAGGTCAGAGTGGAATGACCCATAAATCAAGACGGAAAAGAGAATGGATTGCAATAATTGATTCAAAACGCTGCACTAATTAGAGTTCTCAGCACTTGGCCAATTTTACTCTTGCTGCTCCTCCCGCGGGCTGACCTATGGGAAGGGAGCAGGAGTAGGGTGCGGCTACCTACTACCTGTACTGTGTGTGTGTGTGTGTGTGTGTGTGTGTGTGTGTGTGTGTAGGGCAAAGCAACGTAGTGCGGTGCGGTGTGTCGTAACCTGTGGTGTGCATTGGTTCGCATTGGAGAGAGAGAGAGAGAGAGAGAGAGAGAGAGAGAGAGAGAGAGAGAGAGAGAAAGTGAGAGGAAAGGAGAGTGTATTGCATAGTGTGTGTGTGTGTGTGTGTGTGTGTGTGTGTGTGTGTGTGTGTGTGTGTTGAGTTAACAGTATGTGATCACTATAATGGAGAATTTATTTGTTGAAAGGGATGGTTGTGAGACAGTGTACAGTGTTGTTTATAGTGTTCTTTTTTGTATGCTTAGATGAAAAACAACGTGGTACATATATACTTTTTTTCTATATAGCAGGTGTATATTCAAACGTCTGTAATTTTGTGGTCTATAATTATGAATACGCGTATGTAATAATGATAAAAAGTAACAAGAATACCACACACCAGAAATATACGATTGAAAATGAAAATAAAAGTACAACATTTAAGAACAGATTAATTTAAACGTTGCAAAAAAACACAGAAATTTGACTGTATTGATAAACAAGACTATGAGTGACGCCACTGTTTGTGTGTGTGTGTGTGTGTGTGTGTGTGTGTGTGTGTGTGTGTGTGTGTGTGTGTGTGTGTGTGTGTGTGTGACGGAGTGTGAGTGTTACTTCACCTGGCGCACGTGAGCGTTACCTGGCCGTGCCTCTAATTATCTCTACCTGTTGTGACGGAAGTGAGGTGAGCAGAATGAGAAGAAGGTTACCTGCTTCTGACTCTTTGCTTTGTTTCGTCTTTTTCGTATTTCTTTCCCTTATTTATCTATTTATTTACGCGTCAAGTCATTTACGTGTATTCAATCTAGTAGCTTTTGTATTTTTTTCACTTCTTCATTTGTTTGTTTTATGTATTTCTATCACATCTTTCAGTTTTGTCTTTTTTTATCTCTTTTATTTGCCATATTCATACGTTTTTTTTAATCGTTTATTCATTTATCTGTATCATATCTAACATTTTTATTCTTCTCTTAATCATTAGTTTTCATTAATCTATTTCTATCATATCAATCAATTTACAGCTCGCTATTTGTCTACCTTTCTTTCTTCTATTTTCCTCAGTTACTTGTTTACTTGTTCATTTATCCATTCATTCATATCACATCAATCCATTTACACTTTCTATTTGTTAATATTATTTTCATTTCTTTGCTTTTCTTTATTTTCTTTGTTGTTTGTTGTTTATTGATTTCATTTGTCTTTCCTTTATCTTACAATATAATTATTTTACTTTTTTTTTTCCTTCTATCTATCGTTCTGTTTCTTTGTTAAAATCATTCTCTTTTAGTCTTTTCCTCTGCCTTTCCTCCAATTCTTCTTCTTCCTCCTTCTCTTCCTCTTCCATCTCCGCACAACTCCTTTTTACTTCTTCGTCTTTCTATCTTTCTGTTCCTTTCATGATTTATTCCACATAATTACAATTCTTTTCTCTTTTCCAGTCAGCATCAATGAATTCTTCCCATCTTTACTTTTTAAACTTATCACCTCTTAACAATTCTTTCTTCATCCATTCTTTCATTTTCTTCGTATTTCAAATGAATTAACAGATTATTATTACCTCCTTATGTTATTCATCCATTTATTCTTTTTTCTATCTCATAATAAGCTGAGTAATTCGAAGGGATGAACTTATGAATAAATAAATTAATAAAAAATAATAAATCCATTAAGATCACGATACACTGCCTTCAATTTCCTGTGATACAATAGAAGTTCAGAAGGAATAAAAACCAAAGTTGTATTAAAAACCTGATCTTGGTCCTGCCTTGTTAAAAACCCGATCTGAATAAAGGGTTCGATCCTCTTTATTGTGTCTTTCATACTGGGAGAAGCATTGGAATCCATCTGTTCCAGGCCGAGTCACGCTTCAATACTAATCCTATGCCTCTTCCTCTCCGTCCTTCTCCCTCTCCTCCTTCTCTTCCTCTTTTTCTTCCTCCTCCTCCTCCTCCTATATGTTGAGGAAGGTCATGGATTTTTCTCTCATTCACTCATTCTCTCTCTCTCTCTCTCTCTCTCTCTCTCTCTCTCTCTCTCTCTC
>CM035196.1:21847315-21859234 GCA_020233015.1 Callinectes sapidus
TGTTTTGTGTGTTTCTCTCTCTCTCTCTCTCTCTCTCTCTCTCTCTCTCTCTCTCTCTCTCTCTCTCTCTCTCTCTCTCTCTCTCTCTCTCTCTCTCCCTCACATCACTGCCTTCCTTTCACTTAGTGTCTCCATCTTTTTGCTTAGTTATTTATTTGTTTAATCATCTTTATTGTGCGTCGCGATAATAAACAAGATTGAATCCTTCACAATTTACTCTCTACCTTTGTTAGGGGGACAAGTTAGCGGTCAGAGACAAGCCTGACCCTGTGACTCCTCTGGCCTCTCCTTAAACTTGATGCAATGGGATTTTGTCTATTCAACGTGTTCATTTATTGGTGAATGTATTAGGAAAGCAAGTCATTGGTGAGGAAAAGGTTGAAATATAATGTTAACAATTGTAATGATAAAAAGAAATATAGTAATGATAATAAAAATGAGATTGCGTATAACGATGATAATGAGAATGATAATAACAAATAATAATAAAATAATAATGATAATGGTGATATAAATTATATTAATGAAAATGATGAAAGTGATAAAAATAATAATAATAATAATAATAATGCTAATAGTAAGTATAATAATAATAAGAGAAAGAATTTGTTAATGTTTTTGATAAATATTTTTTGATGAACATATGGAGGAAAAAATCGAACAAATTAATAGTTTATAAATGTAATCCATATATAAATATATATTATTCTATCTTTTTCCTGTTCTTCAAAGGGACAATTTTTCTGATAATTATAATAAAAAAAGAATTTCATAAAAATCCTTATAATTGGTGGAGGGGTATCGTCAAGTGAGATAAGACATGATGTTAATTAAAACCAGTTAATTTTTTTTTAATCCACATGTCAGGTAATGAAATCCTTTAGTATATTTAGTAATACATCATCAAACTTAGACACTAATCTAAAACAAGTTAAACATGTAAAATAATGAATACAAATATTGCATATGAAAGCTAATTTTGCAATACAAACATATGTATTTCGTACCCTCCCTGAACCTTGCTATCTTATCTTTCTCTCTCCCTCTCTTCCTCTTCCTGCCCTATTAGCTTTACTCCACGCCTTTCCTTTCTTTCTTTCTCTTCGTCATCCTTCCTTTTAGCTTTTATATTTTATCAGTGTTCTTTTCTTTCCCCTTTATCCCTCCCATCTTCTTTTCTTATTTACTTCATTCCTTCATCTCTTCCTTCTTTCTTCTTGACGTGTATGCTTCGTTTCGGTTATTTATTTTTAGCATTTACTTCCTTCCTTCCTTCCTTCCTTCCTTTCATCTGTTTCTCAATTTTATCTTTCTTTAATTTTCGACACAAGAACTTATGTTATTATTTCTTTCCTTTTCATTTTTCTTCTTTCTTATTTCTTTACATTTTTTTCACTTTCTTCTTCAAACACACACACACACACACACTCTCTCTCTCTCTCTCTCTCTCTCTCTCTCTCTCTCTCTCTCTCTCTCTCTCTCTCTCTCTCTCTCTCTCTCTCTCTCTCTCTCTCTCTCTCTCTCTCTCTTTCTCTCTCTCTCTTATTTGTCCATTAATTTCAGCCACATCTTCATTTCATTTTCGCTTATATGCAGTTTTATCTCTCTTCATATTTTTCTCCTCTTTTTCCTTCCCTCCCAGCACATATCACCTTTTCTTTTCATTTCCTCTCATATGGTAACCTTCCTGCTTTTCATTTTCTTTTATACTAGCAAAGCGTTTTCTACCTCCTCCCCCACTGTCCTTCTTTTGTTTCTTTCTTGTTATTTTATTTTTATACATATATTTTTATTTGAGCTACTCCTACTTACTAACGTCTCAATTCTTTCATAGCTTATTTGTAGAAATCTCTTTTTGTTTACTTGTCTAACCCTGTTCTTTCTTGGTTTCTTTTTTCCTTGCCCAAGTTACCCAAAGTCCTCTTGTTTTCACTTCCTCGAACCTTCTAAACTCTCATTTCTTCTATGCCTTACTTGTAGAACGCTTTTTTTTTTTCTGTTCCCTCTGTAACCTTCCTTCGCCTCACCCTCTCCTCTCCTCCCCAGTAATAAGAGTTTCCCGATAATCACGACTGAGACAGAAACCTCCCCTGCCTCCCCCTCCTCCTCCTCCTCCTCCTCGCCGCCTGTCTGTCACTCTCGCTGTCTGTTAGCCTGGCAGCTCTGTTCGGGCGGGACCAGCCAGGCACCACGCCCGCCCCGCTGCTACCTGGTGCCTTGTACGCCTCGCCTCAATCTCCTGGTGTCTTTATTACAAGTTTGGTGCGCTTTTTTGTGTGTTTTTCATCCCGTATGGCTTTGTTTACCGCGTTTGTTTGCCTTACGGGGGGAGTTGTTTGCGTTGTTTGGTGGTCTGAACGTGGCTTCTTTCTCTCCTTGATTGTTTGTATCGAAGAGAAAGAGAGAAGGCCGAGGCGGGGTGTGGGAGGGAAGGTGTCAGGGCTGGAGGAAGGGAGGGAATGAAGGGAGAGTGAGGGAGGAAGGGAGGGAGGACCAGGCGTGTGTGGGCTACAATGGGGGAACTAACGAGGCTATTGAACACTTACCTCTCTCTTGTGCTACCGCGGCTGCCTCGCCCTGGCCAAGTGACGTCTGTTTTTTAGGGTCTTAATAGCGCTACACAACATCTTGGTGACGCGGCAGCTACCTCTCAGCACACTTCTCGCGTTTAGACAGTGGTGGGTATACCTGCCAAGTGGACCATATTGTTGTGTTACCGTCCACAGCCACGTCGTGATCTTGTGTGTTGTTGCATGTTTTGATCCAGTGTATAAGCGGTTTAAGATAACACTACAGATCCCTTGGCTAAATATGGGTGTTAATTGTTTGTCATTTTGCTTGCTTAGTTGCGTGGTGGTATCTTGTTTCCATGTTTTGATTCTAATGTATGAACGGATGAAGATAGCGGTACAAGACTTTCTTAGATATATTAGATGTTGAAGATGATAATATTAAGATTTTAACTAAATTTATATTTCACCATTTTTTTCTTTCTTCTCACGTGTGGTATCTTATCTCTCTGTTCCCTTGTTTTGATTCTAATGTATGAACGGATGAAGATAGCGGTACAGGACTTCATTAGATATATTAGATGTTGAAGATAATAGTATTAAGATTTCAACTAACTTTCATTTTCCTATTTAATTCTTTCTTCTCACGTTAGGTATCTTATCTCTCTGTCCTCTTCTTTTCATTTTAATGTATGAACGGATGAAGATAACAGGAAGGAACTTCCTTAAGTGTACTCTAACTTTAAGATAGTATTTAATATTAAGAATCTAACGAATTGCATTTTTCTATTTTTTTTTAATTATTTTTTTTTTTTTTTTTTTTTTTTTTTTTTTTTTTTTTTTTTTTTTTTTTTTTTTTTTTTTTTTTTTTTTTTTTTTTTTTTTTTGCACATGGTGGTATTTTGTGATCTTCTTTTTCTCAATTTCAACGTATGAAGACATGAAGATAACAGTACAAAACACAACTACACGTATTGAGATGTAAAAAAGCAACATAAACTCATTAACTAAATATACAATCACCTGATCATTTTTGTTCATGATTGAGTCACATGGTTAAGTCCTAATGTAAGTTTCATTTGAACTAATATATATATATATATATATATATATATATATATATATATATATATATATATATATATATATATATATATATATATATATAAAGCGTATCAGTATAACAGTACAAAGCATACTTAAATGCACTACAAGTTGAAAAAAAAAAACAGCACATATCTTGCAACTAGCTATGGATCACATTTTATTTGCGATTGATTTTTAGGTCATATAATGCATTTTTTTCCTTTTTTTCGTGATTAATACTAATTTCTTTCCGTAATTGTTTCAAAGCTTCAGTCAATGGTGAGATTATTTCAGTCTTTTTCCCTTTTATCATATATACACATTACCATAAAAATACCAAACTTACCTAAATGTATAGTGATACCAAGTTTACCTAAATATATTGTCAGTTTAAGATAACAATAAGTCTCTTGGCTAACTCTCCCACTTTCCTTGTGCGTTAATGTCTCCGTCGGTATCTTGTAACCTCTGAATTTAACTTATGACAACATTCAGATAACGACACCAAACTTATCAGAACGTAATAGAAGTTTCAGATAACAGCAGAAATCTCCTAGCTAACTACGCATTTCCCTGTTTATTTGCGTTAATGTTTCAATCACTGGTGGTTGTAACCTTAAGCTTGTTTTGATTATAAGATATCAAAGACAGCAATACAAACCTTCCTTAAACATATTGGAAGCTTAAGATAACTATATATCTCTCACTAACTATGCATTGCTCTGTTATATTCATGTACATCTACTAGGTCACATGGAGGAATATCAAACGCTTATATTGATCTAACCAATGAATAAAAAAATGAAGCTGGCAGTACAAAATATGTTCGAATGTATTAGCAGTTTAAGATAACAACATAAAATTCTTAAGGGAACATTGACCTGTTATTTTTTGTCTATTTTTTTTCAGTCACAAGGTGGTATTATATTTGCTTGCCCAGGCCTAACGCAAGAAAACATTAAGATAGCGATAATAGACTTATCTAAACGTGCTAGAAAGCTAAAGATAACAACACACGACTCTTAACTAAACATTCATTTACGTATCAATTCGCATCATTGTCCGGAGTCACATGGCAACACTTTTACCATCAAAGTTTAATCCAAGGCTTCTAAACATTTACCTTTAAGACAACACTGATTTCACAACTTAGCACATCCACATATTTATTTTCAAAACGTGTAACGAAATGCGAGTTATAGATTCAAACGATGAATTTCAAGAGAAGCAAAACGCAAAAATCAGCTCAAGTACACAAACACAAACATTTGGATTAAAAAAGAAATCCACCTTCAATTACGTAACAAAAGCAACAAAACCCTGAAAATCCACCCAAACTGAAAAATGCTAGAACATACAAAAAATAAAAGACGAAAACTTACAACTCCCTAACAATAAAATGACACACACACAGAAAAGAAAAAAAAAAAAGAAATAAAAACTCAATCATACAAGAACTCTCACAAAACAACAGCGATAAAAACACACCCTCACATAAAAAAGTACTACATTCGTGTACTTATTGGGGTACACGAATGCACATGTAATTCTGATAGTCATGAATTTTCCAAACGAAGAGTGATTTACGAGACAGCCACACCTGTCCCGTCTGGCGAGTGTTCCCCTACTGATGGGAACACGTGGGAGCCAACTAAGACACCCACTGTTGACACCCACCTGAGCCCCCAACCTGTGCCTACCTGCGGGACGTGACAGACCTGTTCATATGCACACCCAGAGAGAGAGAGAGAGAGAGAGAGAGAGAGAGAGAGAGAGAGAGAGAGAGAGAGAGAGAGAGAGAGAGAGAGACGAATGAATATATAAACAAATTCTGATAGACAAACAAAAGACCGTACATAAATATAATTAGACACACAAACACACTCACAAACAAAAAAGGCAAGAACAAAGAGAGAACCCAACCAAAATATGGTCAAAGAACACAAATATAAAAGAAATACAAGAAAAATCAGCACACAGAAAGAGGAACATGCAGAGACACATACAAACAGACAGATAAACATACAAAGAAAATAATATGCATAAAGAAATACACAAAAGAAAACGAAAAAGAAGAAGAATGAAGATAATCATAGAAGCAGACTCAAGAGAGAGAGAGAGAGAGAGAGAGAGAGAGAGAGAGAGAGAGAGAGAGAGAGAGAGAGAGAGAGAGAGAGAGAGAGAAATACCTCCCCCTATCCCTCCGTACCTCCACACACACACACACACACACACACACACACACACCAAAAAATACGAATCGACAGACACCGTGTGATTGGCAGGTTGTTAGAACGGCTGAGTGAGAATGAGTGAGTGAGTGAGCGAGCGTCGGACAACAAGGTACCGCCGTACTGGGTCACCGGGTTGGTAGGAGAGAGAGAAGGGTGGGGAGACAGGGGCAGTGGACGGTATAGAGGGGAGGTAGAGGGAGAGAAAAGAAAGAAGGGAAGGTAACGTGTTCATTTCTTTCTCCCACTGACTGAAGTAGATGTGTGTGTGTGTGTGTGTGTGTGTGTGTGTGTGTGTGTGTGTGTGTGTGTGTGTGTGTGTGTGTGTGTGTGTGTGTGTGTGACGTAATACATGGCGAGGATTAGGAAGAAAGGCAGTGTATGGGGGAAGATTATGTTAATTTTAAGATGAGAGTTTCTGTCGTGGATGATGATGACAATGATGATGATGATGATGATGATGATGATGATGATGAGGAGGAGGAGGAGGAGGAGGAGGAGGAGGAGGAGGATAAGGAGGAAAGAGGAGGAGGGAGAGGAAAATGAGGAGGACAAGGTGAAGAGGAAGAGTCATCTGTGAAATGAAAGATGTTTGAAGAAAATATTTTGAAAGAGAGCGAAAAAATATAAGCAGATTTAACAACTTTATACTCGGAAGACAATTGTATTGTTACTGATGACAAACAGCAGCAGCAGCAGCAGCAACAACAACAACAACAACAACAACAACAATAAATTATATAAAACGAAGCAGAAAAACGGCCGAGAAAGAGAGAGAGAGAGAGAGAGAGAGAGAGAGAGAGAGAGAGAGAGAGAGAGAGAGAGAGAGAGAGAGAGAGAGAGAGAGAGAGAGAGAGAGAGAGAGAGAGAGAGAGAGAGAGAGAGAGAGAGAGAGAAAGAAAGAAAGAGAGAGAGAGAGAATGAGAAAGAAAGCGCGCATCGCAACCACTGCATTCACATTTCCTGTCAATTAACACCAAACATCAAACCAGAAAGCAACACTAGAATCACTCTGAGACAGACCACGCACATTAATCCTTTCTTTATGTGCATTCTCGGTACGAATGTTTACCTCGTTAGCAGCATCGATCGGGGCGCAAAAAACTGACAGTCCATGATAATAATAAGACCAATATCAAGACCAAATGTGTCGCCGTAAACTTTGCCACTAGCGGGGAGGCGGTGAGGGAGAGAAGGTGAAAGAGAGAGAGAGAGAGAGGTACACATCCCAGTAAACAGCCTTGGCGAGCACCCAACGTCCCTCACTCACAAGTCTTTTTGCACTGTGCACTTGGAGCGAGTGTAGAGTGTTTGCCTTAATTATACAGGAAGGCCGCGTCCGCTCTCCCACCCTACGCATAAAGTACAATGATCACTCTCTACAACTGGTACTTAGTTGCAGCCGAGTTGGGCCCGCTAAGGACACGGAACTGTGAACCAGCACTTTTACCAGTCACTCTGTGGTAATCTAGTATGGGGCTTCAGAAAATAGAATGAATTGCTTCGTCATGCCCTTCAATCATAATAATCCCTGCGCATACAAAAAAAACATATCATTATAAACATGGAGACCGCAAATTGAATAAAAACTTGAAGAACTGCACCTCAAACCCACGCTAGTTTTCTCTCCGTTTATCCGTAATAATGTAGTGTATAGATCATTTACGTGTGAAATGGAGCAGAGTACAGCACCACTTATAGTTCCTGCTCTGGGCGGCGGGGGTTGCTTGTGGAGGGTCGGGGGCGGCGAGGGTGGTAGTGGTGGTGAGTGGAGCAGGTGCCTCGTGCCGTCGATAGCGGTGGCCGGGGCGGGGAGGAGCGAGTGTTGCTGCGTCGAGCCGATGATTGATGACAGTGTGAAAGGCGGTAATGGGCGGCGAGCAATCTCGTTAGTGTTCTGTGTCCCCCTCACGCGGCGCGATTAGTGTCGTGAGAGTCTCGTGTCTTGTTAAGTCTCTCTGTCTGGCCGCCGAACGCACCTGTATGCTGAGAAAGATTGTTCCTTCCTTTTCTTGTGTTGCTTCTTTCTTGACTTTTCATTGTTAAGTGTTCTGTTATTTTGTCAACGTCACATTTTCCTTATGTTTTCTTTTTCTTGATTTTTACCTCGATACAGTTTCGTTGTGTTTGTTATTTTCTTAATGTTATTTTTTCCTAATCTTTCTTTTTTTGGTGATTTTTACTTCAGTATAGATTCATTTTTCATGATTTTTACTTCAATATAGCTTCGTTGTGTTTGTTATTTTCTCAGTCACCTTTTCCTAATATTTCCGTTCTGTGATTTTTACTTTGATAAGCTCCGTTGTGTTTCTGTTATTTTCTCAGTGTCACCTTTCCCTTATATTTCCTTTTTTTGTGATTTTTATTTCGATTTAGCTTCGTTGTGTTTTCATTAGCATTCCTATTGCACTGTTACACTGTTCTGTTCAAACTTATTTACTCTTCAATTTAACTTGAAATTGAATCACTGTTTTAATTAACTTCCATTATTTTATAGTGAACATTAATTCCTTTTTTATTTACCGCTGCGACTTTCACTCCAGCTGTTCATTCTTGTTTCATTATATAGTGGTCTTTTTTATTTTCCTTCAAGAATGTTAACTCTTTAACTGTGTTCCATGATATTCACTACAATACGACTTTTTTTCTAATCTATCACGTGTCTTTACTGCTCAATTCTACATGCCTTTGCATTTTACTTAATCACTCTAATTCCATTTTGGCTATCTCTTTGTTTATTATTTCTCCTGTTGTTGACATTCATTAACTTCAAGCTGTTTCATAAAACTCCTCTCCATTTTTTTTTTTTCTCATATTCTCATGATATAAGTTAACTATTTCAACTTTATCATCGCCTGTTCAACTTGATTCTTTTCTTTTTATTTTATTTCTATGACCATCATTATATACCTTCTTGTTGTTTCATACTTTCCACTGTTTCCTTATAATGATTATTTTTTTTCTTTATGGTCATTATCGTCTCTCTGTTGCCCACTTAAAAGGTCACTTGAGCAGATCACCTGTCTCTTTCTTGCTCAATATTTTTTTTTCTTCTATGTGTACTGTCCCATAATGATCCATAATTTCATCTTTATTATTGTCATAGGCGTGCGGTTTCTTGCTCATCAATATGTCTATCCCACTGATGCATGATAACAGTGTTTATATTTACACGCTGATCCATAAGTGTTTTACTATATAATATCTACTTAATGCCTCTGTAAGCCTTAGTTCTTTTTTCCCTTTCTATATTCTTTTTCCTTCTTCATTGTGCTTCTTGATTTTCTTCTCTGCCTTCTTCTTTTTTATCTTCTTCTTCTTCTTCTTCTTCTTCTTCCTTATCAACGTCTTTTCTTCTTCTTCTTCTTCTTCTTCTTCTTTTTCTTCTATTTCCTCTTCCTCCACCACCACCATCACCACCATCACCACTACCACCATAACCTCCTCCTCCTCCTCCTCCTCCTGCTGCTGCTGCTGCTCGTCCTGCTCGCTATTCTCCCGGGGCAGTGTAGCGTGCCGCCTCGCCCTGTGTGACGCCACCAAGATATGCTTTACGGCTTTTCCTTTCACAAATTTCTTCACTCTTCATTTATCAATATATTCAGGTTATTCACTTCCTCCCTTACAAGATTATGTGCGCCCTTTTTCCTTGGGGTGAGAGGAGGGGAAAAGGGGGGAGGGGGATTAGAAGTAGTTGAGGACTGTGTACATTCTTGAAGTAAACAATATATTTCTTCTCTACTGTGTTGTTACTTTTTTTAATCTACAATTTTTTTTATTGTTTTTTTTTTTTTGCCGTTTGAAAATGTTTGTGTTAACTTTAATATGATTTTCAATTAATTACTGACAAAAATCTTATGGCCTTTCTACCAGATTGTCAGAGATCAGTGTTGATTTAGTCCTTTTCCTTACGTTCGCTACACATTCTTTCCTCTCATCCTACTTCCTACACACCCGTCTCACTCTTCTCTCTCTTCCTCCACACTCTTTCACAGCTCCCTCCCTCCCTCCCTCCCTCCCTCCCTTCCTCCTTCTCTCCCTCCCTCCCTCCCTCCCTTCCTCTCTCCCTTCCTCCTCTCCGCGCGACACTTTCAGTCTCCTCCCTGTGGCTTAAATTATCAGGCCGTCTTTATTTCCACCTTTCTCAGCGTCACATGTTATCGCTTCCATTCTTCGTGGCCACTGGCCCAGAAGACGCCATCACGAGGTCGGCGGCGGTGCGGCGGTGGCTGGGAAGTGGAGGGCAGAGCAGAAAAGGGAAGGATATCGTGTCCTCGTCCTCGCTATGAAAAAATGCATGGAAATGTACCAGAGTGGAGAGATTAAAGTGGGGAATCTTAAAATGTGGTATATTTTTCTTATAACGCTAATGTAACTAATACGAAGTTTGTCGTTGAATATGATGGTAAAAATAAAATTTATCCCTGGTAGTATTTGGAAATGTTACTTTTTGTTTAGTTTTGACCGCCAAGTTTCTGACAAATTATCTTAAAAATATCTTTATTATCAGGTGATTTATAAAGCAACCATTGATGGCCCTTGCTTAGAAAAAAATAATGACTACATTGTATATGGCAACGAGACAATATGTTAAAATAGTCAAGAAGCATAGCACACTCACTTTCACTGTGTTTAGTGTTTCTTCTCAATCTTAAGTCCTCTGATCTGCTGACAACCTCTTTGCAAAACCTGACAACTTATAAATTTTCAGCACATCAAAGGACTTAAGAATGAGAAAACTCGCTAAATACAGTGTGTATGTACGTGTGCCGTGGTACTTCACTTCTGATCATAACTTTACATAATGTAGAACTTTTTTTTCTGTATCATTAGAGCGACACACAAGCCAAGTCAAATTAATTATTCATACTGTTATTTATATAAAGTGCAAACATATATATATATATTTTTTTCTCTACACTGCTCACGTTAGGGATCACAACAAATACACTTAATTTTCTGTATCATCATCAATCATTACAAATATCTTCCCTCATTGGAAACAAGGATAATTTTTCTTAGTTTTTCCATTTTCTTCTTCTGCCGTGTATAAGCAAGCTGACGCAATGAAAGTTTGTGAAGGATTAACAAAATGCATAGAAGGCCCTTCAGACTTTACCAAACGTAGTATAAACGTAATGTTGAAGTAAGCGGGCATGCCCGTGACAGACAGGCGAGACAAGTGCTACAGCTGGTGGTCAGCTTGAGAGGCAGGGCATCCCAGAGTCTTTCCTTGCTAGAGGGATGGATGACGTAACACACACACACACACACACACACACACACACACACACACACACACACACACAGCCCGTCAGCTGCCCCGTCAACTGTCTCTTCTTGCTGAAAAGCGCATCAGAGCCCTAAGACACAGAAAACAGAAGCAACAGCAGCAGCAGGAGGAAGAGGAGGAGGAGGAGGAGGAGGAGGAGGAGGAGGAGCAGTTCACGTAATAGTCCTCTTTTTGCGGGGAATAAAGTTAACAAGCGCGTCACATTAAGCAAGAGTTAATTGACGATGATATATTGTGGTGGAAATCCCATTATAATCGCCACCAAACTCGCTCGTTCATCATCGCGTGCGGACAGTTAGCACACGGCTGCCGGCGACCCCGCTACTGAGACCTCCTCTCGCGCGCCGCCCTCCAAGCACCGCATCTATCAAGTCTTGCTGCCGCGTCACCCTTTCCTCGCGTGGCAGCGGCGCCGGAGGAGTCAAGTGCCAGGTGTTTTGCTCCGTGAGTGCCGCCGGACTGGTAAACAAGGCACGTACCACCAACACAACCATGGCCCTGAACTAATTTGGTTGTGATCGGTGACATACGCTACCTCCCTCCCTCCCTCTCTCCCTCCCTCCCTCTCCCTCCCTGCTTCCCTCCCTCCTCTCCCTCGCTTTTCCAATTCCTCCCACGGCCATATAATTCCATCCCTCCCTCCCTCTCTCCCTCCATCCCTCCCTCCCTGTCTCCCTCTCACGGTCTCACACTCCTAGCTTCCCCTCACGCTCCTCCCACCCTCCTCTCTCCCTCTCTCTCTCTCTCTCTCTCCTACTCCCCCCGGGCAAGCCACGATCAACTGAGATGGTGAGTGGAG
>CM035196.1:21881006-21891702 GCA_020233015.1 Callinectes sapidus
GAGAGAGAGAGAGAGAGAGAGAGAGAGAGAGAGAGAGAGAGGAGGAGATAGGCAGCCTTTGTATTTCGTTTCTGTTCCTCTGCTAAGCTCCGGCGCTCTAACTTCCCATTTTTCCGCCCTGGTGTGTGTTCATGTTACTATCGAGGGACACTGTGATATTGCAAAATCTTAACCCAATGACTTTGTTCTTCTCTTCCTTATACTTTTTGTTTTTGTTTTTATATATGTGTGTGTGTGTGTGAGTTGTTTTTGTTTTTTGTATGTCTGTCTGTCTTTCGCGACATATTCACCTTTTTTCTTCATTTTATTTTTCTTTTCGTCCATCTATTTTTTATCATATTTCTCAGTTTTCTTATCTCACTCATCCCTCTTAGATATTCTTTTCTTTTTCCTTCCCTATTTTTTCCTTTTCTCCTTTCATATAATTTTTGTATTTCTTTGTTTATAGGGCATTACTGACCAATTCTATTTTCTTTCTTTCTATCCCTTTTCAATTCCTGTAATATATTTCATTCGTTGTTCTATATCTTCCCTTTGTGTTCACGTACCCTTCTCTTTACTCCTGATCTTGTTTTTTTCTACGTTCATTTTGTCCTTCTTCTCTTTATATAGAATTCCTTTCCCTTTTCTAATATTTATCTTCTCTCCACCCTTCTCCTTTCACTTTACTTCGTTTCTTTGTCTCCGTGACGTCCTCCATTCCCTTTCCATCCGTACCCTTCCTCTGTTCCCTTCCCTCCCTTAACCAGTCCCCGTCCTAACCTAGCCCATCCCATCCCTTCTCCCATCATGGCATGGCGTCCTTTCCTTTCCTTCTATATGAATCTTCCCCGCCGTCTCCCTTTCCTGTGCTCCTGTCCTTTGCTCAAATAATTAGCTGTCCCTTCCTCCCTGCCCACTTGTCTCCTTCCACGGCCGGACTGTCTCCCCGACCCGCGCCGAGCCGTCTCCCTCCGCCTGAGCTATCGTGGTGGCTGGACGCTCCCAGCTGGGGGTCCGCAAGGCTCCGCGGGGGGCGAGGCCGAGTCGGGGATTAGAGGCGACAATCACACGTCACACGCTGCCAAGTTGCTCCTGAACCTTCTTTGTGTGTTGTGCTGTGCTGTGTAGTGTGTGTGTGTGTGTGTGTGTGTGTGTGTGTGTGTGTGTGCGGGTTTCTCTCGCATTCTCTCTCTCTCATGGTGGTTAATGTCACCCTGGCTCAACATTCTTGGTCATCACGCCCCTCCCTTACCAAACCTCTGTCTGCTGTATATGTTCACAAACGAGGAGACACGAGCTGCCTGTCTGTTGCTGTGGCTTGTGGAAAAAATGTAAGGCGGCTGAGTAATCAACTCAGTATTTTTACTTTCCACTACATAATTATGAAAACATTAACCAGAGAAGGCAATGTATATAATGTTATTTCTAACACACTTCAGTATGTTCTTCAGTGCATTGTGAAAAAAAAAATATATATATATATAATTTTCTAAGAAAATTCGTGTCTCTTTGATAAAAGTGCTCACTCCTCTACTACATTTTTTTTCATGATTTACATTTATTTGCAAATTTCATTACAAATTTAATTTAATCAGAAAGACAAATAAACCGTTTATTTTATAAAAAATATTATTCAAGATGATAGCAATATATTTTTCTCTCTTTTTGGCATCATCTTTTTATCCTAACAGAATCTAGTACTGTACATTTCATAAGTTATCATGAACACATAAAAAAAAAACGGTTCATATGGAAATACGCATCTGGTTGATAATAGTGTTCATTCTTATGGTATTCTGCATAATTCTTACACCCTAGTGGAATCAATGCATCATGATCACAAACTATATATATATATATATATATATACAGTATATATGAAAAAAAAAACGTATTTGACTATCATCAGCATTCGCTCTATCTGCAATCTATATGTCTTTAAATCTAATATTTTCCTAGTTCATCACGACGAATAAATACACCACTTCCTATCAAAATACATATCTACTGGACAGTGGCATTCATTTCTTCGCTATTTGGCATCACACCCCTAGTTTGTGTTCTGGCAGGCCAACAATCCCTCAATTCGCCTCACTACAACAGCTACACACTCCTCACTCCGCACACAAGCCGTTATCAGTCAAGCAAACTTAAGAGCACACGGCCAATTAACACCACCAGTATGGGCGGAGCTGTAAGGGCGGTGCCTCGCTGTGTAGAAGGAGGATGTGTGCAGGTGTAGCCACGAATCACCGCCCCCTGCATCTCCTTCAAGTCCATCACGCAACATTCACACCTTTGTAAAACTAAAAGCTCTTGTTCATAAATATTCAAGAGCAAATCGTGTGAGTTTTAGAGCCTATTCTCAGGTTTTAGTGATAGTTTGGTAGAATTTTAGACCATTAATAAGAAAAATACTCATGAAAAGTAGTAATCATCTTTATGGCCTTTTAAAAATAGTTCTTATGAGGGTCTAACTTGTTTAAGATTAATGGTCATGGTATATGTTTCTTAGTCTGAGGTTGAGTAATACAGTGAACTCTCTTTCTCTGCATTTGAAGTATTCCCATTATTTCCAATCCTTCGATGCAGTAGGATTATATTTTTTCTTTTTTTTAAGTCGATAGAAAGAATAAACCACAAAGAAAGCTAAACCAACAAGTGTAACAAGTCGAACGTAGATACACTTCACAAACATGTATTCGACGCACAATCGAAATAAAGACAGGAAAAGAGATTCAGAGGCGGAGTGAACACAGACAAGTGAGCACGAACAAGTGAACACAACCGAGTGAATACAAACAAGTGAATACAATCAAGTGAACACGACCGAGTGAACACAATCGAATGAACGCAAACAAATGAACAGAATAAAGTGAACACAATCGAACGACACAAACAAATGAACACAAATTAATTAAAACAACTGGATGAACACAATCAAATGAACACAAATGAATGAACACGACCAAAATCGATGGAAAAGCAAAAAAATGAACACCAATGAATAAGCACAAACAAGCGAACAAAAACATAGAATGAACACAACCAAAATGGAACTGAACACAACAGAGACACTGAGACGTTACGAGCAGAAGAGTCGTAGCGGAATGAACGCAATGGAGATGTGGGGAGCCTTTTAATAACACAGGACTTGGAGGACTACGAGGTCAAATCATGAATAAACAACAACAAGAGCACTGTTGGAGGAAATTAGCGTATATCTATCACTATCTTTTCTCATTATCAATTTCTTTAAGAGTGATAAAGCTGTTATCTACGCATAATCTCTCTCTCTCTCTCTCTCTCTCTCTCTCTCTCTCTCTCTCTCTCTCTCTCTCTCTCTCTCTCTCTCTCTCTCTCTCTCTCTCTCTCCATTACCTCCGCATCTCTTTATCACACACACACACACACACACACACACACACACACACACACTATTCTAGTAGTAGTAGTAGTAGTAGTAGTAGTAGTAGTAGTAGCAGCAGTTGTTGTTGTTGTTGTTGTTGTTGTTGCTGCTGTTGTTGTTGTTGTTGTTGTTGTTGTTGTTGTTGTTGTTGTTGTTGTAATGGTGGTGGGGGTGGTGGTGGTACCCCTCTCTTCTCTCTCACCCTCTCCCCCAAAATACCTAGAAAGGTTCCCAGCTAAAATGGTACGCCAAAGAGGTAGAGGGACTTATATAACAGGTTTGGTAGAAAGCAAATCAATATCCCGCTACGTCATAAAAACAAATAAAGGCCAATATAATCATGAGTCTGTTATGAAGGAAGTAAAAATATCCCCATACATCTTACATCCAAATGAGAAAGTAATCTGCTACTTTACAATTATCTGACTGGTTTGTTAGGAGTAAAGTAAACAATTCCAAAGTGATTTAGGACTCGATAGAACCAATTATAGTTAATGTTGACCAATTACAGTTATTGAGTGAGAGCATCAGTGAGTGGTAGTGTTGCCTTGTTAATGTTTTTCATCGCTTTATCTATACAATGTTGACATTATACGAGAATTTATGGGTTAAAGGAGACCACCTAACACAGACCTAGTATCTGAAAGGAACCATAACCAGGATTTGAATCTTGGGCATCCCACAGCCCACCAGAGCGTACGTGCTTCCAATGTACCACCCTTGTTCGCATGTTCCTCCTGTGTTCCTGTGTTCCTGCATCCTCATCTACCTGAACCACTGTGACAGTCTTGACACGGTGCGTACCCACAATGACATTTCCACTTACCATTAATGTTTCCCACTAAACTCCCCTTAATTCCACCTCTCTTATTTGCCACACTTCTTAATCTCACTTAATCATCAGTCATTCCTTTGTACTAACACTTGGGATGCATCGCTCTTTCGTGTGATAAATGCCGTGCCTTTTTGTTTTATAATTAAGGTGTGTTGTCTGTCTGTATGTTTGTCTGTCTACCAAAAACAAAGGAATATAGAAACGCGGGAAGACTGTCACTCACTGATCCTCTTGCTTAGTCAATAACTATAATTTGTTAACGTGTTCCTGTCGAGCTTTAAATCATGTTGAAAGTGTTTACTTTATTCGTATCAAACCCGTTCAGTAATTGTAAAGTAGACTGTATTCTTATTTGGTTTTAAATTGTATAAGAAAACTTCTACTTGGAGGATCATGATTGTATTTACATTCATCTGGCAGTAATTTCAGTTACTATCTACCTATCTATTACATCATTCCCAAGTACTATGCTCTTTACTTATTTCCTAAATAGTTGATTCGGTGTTTGAAAAGTTTTGTTAGAAATACCCATTAAGTTACCCACATGTTTCAAAGGGAGGAATTCAAGGACCAATCAGCCATTCAATCATCAGTCAGCGGCAGTGTTGTGTTAGCCAGTACATGGAGGCAGTCAGCAAATAGCAAGACCAAGTTGAAGGGCACCATAAGATACAACAGAGGTGAATGCGGTGGTAAGTTACGAGTACTCCGCTGCTGACCACTACTGTTCCCACGGCGGATGCTGAACCAGTCTGGAGGATGACGAGCAGTAAGTAGCAGGAGGCAGGAAGACGCATACGAGTCATATCACGTCCACCTGCTGGTGTTTCCCTGCTAGGAGTCAGTGACCAGGTGGTAGAGTGCATGTGTCCCTAGCTATACATTTCAGCTATTCACTAATATGAAAAATACATACTTTAAGCACATAATACGTAAATTTATGGGGCTGGCAAATAAGTGGGCTTTCCTTATACCATTTACTTTGTTGCGCTTGGTCGGCTTCCCCCTCTTACATGAAAAAAAACTGGCCTTATACACCCACTTAGAAAAATCCTCAGGTCACTAAATAGTCAAGTGTCTCGCGTGTCACCAGCTGTATATTACACCCACTCACCAACATGAGACACAAACAATGACCTAATACACTCAGATCACTACATAGCCTACGGTGTCTCCAGTACCATTAACTACACACTACAATCGCTAATCAACTTGAAATACAAAGACTAGACTCATACACTTGCACAGAAATTCTCTAAGTCCCTAAATAACCTACAGTGTTGATGGCTGGGTCTCCTGTGTCACAATTCACAAACTCACACAACTCACCAAGTTAAACAAAAAACTCTCATACACACCCGCGAAGGAAGTCAAATTACTAAATACTTATAGGAATCAGCAGCGTTGATAGCCGCATCTTTCGTGTCACCAGCCAGACTCCCGCAGCTCCCCAGAAAGAAGCACAATAACAGCAGCCCCAAACACGCTCCTCTGAGAAGCCTCCAGGTCACTAAATAAAACTTGCAGCGAGTTCAAGCTGACACATACTAAGGCGCGATCCCAATCAGCCTCGCGTGAAGCCATTTAGCACCGCGTCCGCCGCTTGGCCTCACGTGCGGCCCCTCCTTAACCTCTGCGTCCCACCCCGAGGATCCACACCGCCTTATTTCTTCCCCGCCTCGTTATCTCCCGCCAAGGCGCGAAGAGTTATCAGAACACATGACAAATGATTCCCCGAGACTTCACCCTCTCATCGGCAGTTGTTTGCGTAGTTCTGGCCACGCTGGAACTCCTCTGGTAACGTACTTCTTGCTCTTTGAAGACTAGACTGTACTGACTGCTACAGGTGACAAAAACTCTCCAATGTCAATGCTTCTGAAGTGAGGTGATACAGAGAGATAAATGCCATGGCCACATCAGAGCCTCCTCGGTTGTTTGTAATTGTCACACCTCCCGCTAGGGGGCCGCGCCAACCACCTAACTCTTCCGGAGCTCCGCTAGATGGCAGCCTGTTTTCTTTATTTCGCTTTGTCTGATAAGTCTTTGTTTTTACTACAATACTTTAATGATGAAATGGTGCAGACAGTAAACTGAAGAAAGTAGTTTGTAAGTTTAAACCACTTATTCTTTTTTCTTCCTTGTTTTACATATAGGCTACTATACGTGAATAGACTTTTAGCAGACCTTATACTGTACATAATTAATAAGATTTTAGCGAGGTTTTCTTGATAAAAGTGACAGGTTAAGAAATATCTTGCATCAATGGTAGAAAATAAGTTCATGAGAAACCAAGTAATCATCTCTACAAGTTTTGAAAACCGTCCTTGTGAGAGAATAATACGATGAACAACACTAAACAACGGGAGATCCGTCAGGAAAGCGTCGTTCTCTACATACCTCTCTCCTCTCATTCCCTCGCCTGCAGCTCTCCACTCCACCCTTGCCCCCACACGACCTTCTCCACGTAAATCACTGCAGTGAGCAAATTTCTCTCTACCATGTGATTATACTGTGCGGGATGATAAATGCCATACTCTTATATCTCAAGACGAATGGATGGCAAGAGGACAGATAAGGGCGTGTGAGGACGACCCTGGTACAATACTGCAGGGACTCCGCCTTCTGGGACCCAGGAACACCAGGAGCCGCACCGCACCGGCTTACCCTGCCCTGCCCCGCCCCGCCCCGTCTTGCCGCGTGACACTGCTCTGTATATATGAACTTTTCTGACTTTTAGTATACTTTTGACAGGTTCTGGTGGAAGTTACTGGTATTTCCAAGCGTGTTTCCATGATTTTAGTGAGTATTTTTTTCACCAGAATTGCTGTTTTCAGACATGCTTCACGATTCTAGTCATAACTCCAACAATAATTACATATCTTTTGAGTTTCAAAGCTTGTTATTTTATTATAGCTAGTTTAACAAGAACAGCGTATTTTGAAAATTTAAAAAATAAAAAGAAAATTAATAATCTCTGTGGCCTTTAAAAACGATCTCAGTAAGACCAGTGTGTTCGAGAGTGCGGACACTGACACATGGAGGGCTGGTAGTGATAAAACGAGGGAGTGAGGCAGGTAGGGAGCAACACAGTGACTCGTGTGTAGGTAGAGAGCGCAGGGGATAGTCTCCTTAGTACACTTGACTCTGTGTGTTTACATCAGTCATAGTGTTGATTTTATTTGAAGTGTTGATTTGTTTCAGTGCTTTCATTGGTAAGTCTATTGCAATGCACTATTTCGATTCATCTATTCATTTGTTTATTTTCCTTTTGTTTTGTTTTGTTTTTTTGTTTTTGTTTTGTAACTTTTGCATAGGTTATCTTTTTTTCTCTGTTCATGATTCCAATAAGAAGTTTATGCTTCTAGAAAACGAAACTCCTTTGGTTATTTTACCTCTATTTTCTATTTTGGACAAGTTTTCCCTTGTCTATCACAATAATAAACAAAAAATAACTACTGTTTGAAACTTATCTATTCGAGTTCATGAAAAGCGAAAGTTAAAACGAATTTTCTTTCATTTGTTCTCTTTTGGATTGTTTCATTAATGTATGAATGAACAGAGAAAAAATGAAATATGTTTACATACATCAGACGTGAAATCACAGAAAAATGAAGTAAAAACTAAGTTTAAAGTTCAAAGCTAAGTCCATCACCTCTTCCTCGTCTTCACGCTAGTAGTCTTCTTAATTAATAAAAATGTGTACAGTAAACATTGAGTCACAAGACAATCCAAGAAAATACAAGGCCGTAATAGTAATTTGATTCCACCTTCTCTCGAAGACTTCCTTCTCCTCACTGCATCTTCCCTCCCTCCCTCCCTCCCTCCATATTACTCCTTCCACCCCTCCCCGATCCCTTCCTCAACCCTTCGTCACCTTGACTTTTAAAAATACAGCTTCTGTGATGAGAACAAGAGCAGGTAATTAAGTGAGCACATGGGTGACGCCGCGGCCTCGAATCGATACACTTAGTAGGCGCTAATTGTGGTCTGGCCGAACTGCCTCGCACGATAAAAACGGCCAATTATCACAGCGTCCAGGGACTGCCGCCGGGCCGGGGAGGGGATGTAGGTGTCACTCTGTGCTCCGGGGGGCCGTCCTCTGAGGGGCATGGCTAAACTTCATGCATCTCTCGTGTCTTTGTGAAGCCTCGAAGGTAAGACATAAATCATGTTACCGAGTCGCGGTGGAAAGTGGACGCGCGTTTCTGTGAGTCTTACCCGGACAAGAATGTGAAATAATGTGGTCGCGCACGATTTTGGGCCTGGAAAACGGAATGTAGTTGTCAAGAGCGGCGGGAGGGGGTCTGGAGGCCGGCCCTTGTGTGCCCATCACCTCCCCGGGGCTGCCCAGTGCACGCCGTCCAGACCAGCTTCTGCGGAGCCACGAGACGCAGGGGTCCACGGACACTTCTGCCGCTGGTCACACCCGCTGGTGGAGGTTTGCGTCCTGAAACCTTGCAGAGTCTTATCTCGAGCACTTTCAGTAGGATAGAGTTAAGGTTTTTGAGTTTTTCAAGGAGCCTTTCATGAGTCTAGTTATAGTTTAATGAGGATTTTATGTTATCAGAGGAAGATACTTATGAGAATCTGACTAATTATGGCGCCTTATTAAATAATCGTGATGCAAGTCCATAGTTTCAGACCACTCTTGACTTGGCTCTTGACTACACTTCTTTCTTCTTTTATGTAATAGTGGTAAGTTCGCCAAAGACAGCATAATATAATGAAAAAAAATCCACATTTGCCAGCTCCGTTACACTTCCAATAGATTTAGCCAGACAATAGGGATAAGTGTCTTGAAACCTTCCTTTTAAATAAAGTTAAGTTTGATGGCTCTACCGAATGACTTCATGAATTTGTATTACATTCATGGTGGAACAGTAAAGTAAATGACTCTGAGGACAAGGCTCTTTCATTCTAACACTTGTGTTTCTCCACCGAAAGTACAAGATCCAAGTTAAGTTATAATGCAGATCATGAAAATACACTTAAAAACTATCCAACTTCCATTATAGTTTAGAATTGATCGCATTAAACACCTAAATGTTCCGAAATATGGAGCTTAGACACATAATGAGCGAGCTATTCTCTAAACCATTTTGCTGAGTAAGAAATGTCAGCTCTTACTGAAAAAAACTGCGAATTGTGATTTTCTCCCATGAAAGGAAAGGTTATGTGGACATGCAGAGTCAAGGCCACGTCTCCCCACATATTGAGAGCAGTGGAATAGAGCCAGATTAATGTAACGTGAATGTATGTACCGAATTTACAGCACTTGACTATGTAATTAAGCTTCATTTGAGCTATCAATGTTTTTGTTTTTTTCAACAATAGGGCCTTTTTTATATATCATTGGGCCTTTTTTGTGTTAGTGGATAATTTTATCAATGTGCCTTTTTATAACTTGTCGAAAATTCCTAATCAGTTTCATTGCCGTTGGCCAGAGCACCTCTTATACACACACACGTACACACACACACACACACACACACACAAGGAGGGGGAGAACGAAAAAAAAAAAAAAAAAACACTTGACTGATGCGGATTTATCAGATGTGCACTCCTTATACGCGAAGTGCTATTGTGTATACGTGCGAATGGCAAATGACAAATGACAACGACCGGCCAACGAACCTGACACAGACAATGAAAACAAGGACGCCAGTGACATTAATTACAGCCACCAAAACTATAATTTGCATGTGTTATGTTGATTTTCTTCTGTGTCAATTGATTCTGTATTCAGTTTCTCATGTTCCCGGACGCGATTTGATTATTTTTACCTTTGTTGTTATTGTTATTAGCATTGTACTTGTTATTAATAGTAGTAGTAGTAGTAGTAGTAGTAGTAGTAGTAGTAGTAGTAGTAGTAGTAGTAGTAGTAGTAGTAGTAGTAGTAGATATTTATATGAAACAAACACATCAGCCATGACCATTAGGGAAATAAATGAATAGATCAATAGACATATGAGTGAATAAATATATAGATAGATAAACAAAGAACAACGACATCGACACTGACAAGAACTAGAACACAGACAAAGAAAGAAAGACAAAACCCATCCCAATAATTTACACACAGTCTCTCTCTCTCTCTCTCTCTCTCTCTCTCTCTCTCTCTCTCTCTCTCTCTCTCTCTCTCTCTCTCTCTCTCTCTCTCTCTCTCTCTCTGCACTACAACACTACAACTCACACCTTCCCCCTCACTGATAATGCAATACTAACAAATAATTCAAAATGTAAACAAATACACACACATCCCCGTGCCGCCCCGCCCCACCCGCAGCACCTTGGCCACTGTGATAATCAGGAATCACCATTAATCTCCCTCAGGAACGCCACGCGAGGACAGAGCCATCTAGCGCCACGATGTTCAATGATGCCCGGGAGATAGGTGCGTGGGACGACTCGCCACCGTCAGGAGCGGGGGGCTGCCTTGTTTAGAATATATATATATATATATATATATA
>CM035196.1:21908818-21921999 GCA_020233015.1 Callinectes sapidus
GGAAACAATACCACGACGTGCTGTGGAATGGCAAAATAATAAATAATCAGCAAAAAGCCTCTGGAAAACAAGGCTGGCAAGCTTGATTGCAGAATCTCTTTAAGACATTTCATGTTATAGGAAAGAGAAAAACTAACAGACCTTCTACTTCTGTTTCGCCGTTAGGAAGGTGGCAAAGGAAGTTTCATTTAAAGTTATCGACCTCCACGTGTAACTGGTAAAGAACCTGAAAGTTGTGTCTTTACTCACTCCCACTATGGAATCCTCTACTTTTTCATGAAAATTGTCTGGTTCCTTTTTCTAAATGAGTTTCATAACAGCGTGCATAGTTAATATAATCCTGAAAAACCTGTTGTTGTCTCAATGCATGTATCGAAGCAAAAATAAAGAGCAAAGCACTGTGAACAAAACTATTGACAGACTAGCGCTGCACCAAGTGAGACTGAATAACGTGTTCTTAAACGTTTGTTCTTCCATCAGAACTCTTTTCAAAGGCCACAAAGATGATTACTTCGATTTCTATGCGTGTTTTCCCATTGGTGATGCATAGTCATTGTCAAACTATCACGAGAATCACGTAAACATCCTTAAAACCCATTAACCTCCATTAGAGTCTGCTGAAAGTGGAGGAACCGAGATACTGAAACGTGCGTGAATATGCACCTTATGAACCTTGATCTCACAGGAACTTCCCCTTAAAGTCAAGGAAGACTCGCCTCACGACAAGCGTCAGTGAAAGTCTTTCCTCCACAACCACTAACACCACCATCACCACCACCACCACCACCGCCAGGTCGTCAGCAAGGCAGGCCTCGCCATCTGGCGGAGGGAGGCGGCGTAGCTTAATCGCTCTCTTGGCCTGGTCACGTCACCTCATTAGTTGGTATAATTCGTGTGTCTTGGAGCAAAATGATAGCGTGTCCAACGCCCACCTTTACCCTCAGTGCCCTTCTATTAGACACATTAGTTAGCAGTTTTCATATATGCCTTAACTACCTCACATTGTAACTATTAGGTACCTCGACCCCTCACACTTAACTTATGGTTTGTATTCCCAACTATTTTTCTCGGTGTGCCACGAGGTGAACCATTCCTGCGATGCTCTTCTCGTAGATTTCATGTCTTTATTGTGCTGTTTAGGAACCACCGCGGGCTGAGGAGGAGTTAAGAAATTATAGTAATTATGTGAGTGTTGTGAGAGGCTGGGGAAGGAGGATGAGAAGGAGAGAGGGAGGGAGCCACAGGAGGATGCTTCGCCTTGCCGTGTGGTGGTGGTGGTGGTGATGGTGGTGGTGGTGGTGGTGGTGCAGGGGCGTCTGTTGGTGGTGTGAAGTGGTTTCGTTGGCGGCCGCGGCAGGAGTGTGGTGGTGGTGGTGGTGAAGGCTGCTTGGTGATGGATGTTAAAAGTAGGGTTTCTAATTAAAAGGCGCGGTGGTGCGGGACGTGCATGGCGCACACAACACTTGGGGCCGCCACTCACCGCGAGACGAATGCCGCGGTGGGAAATAAGGTTGTTTCTCTTTTGATCTCCCGCAGACTTGCCTTCGCTAACAGAATGCTTTATTGCGCCGCTGATTCCCATTCCGAAATAAGAAACTCGTATATACGCAGATGTATCGGTCATCAGTCTCTGTAGCGCCCTCTAGTACTTTCCTCCGCCGCCTCACCCCACCTGGTCCCGTCTCTCCTTTACTCGGCGGGAATCGGGTTTCTTCAAGGTAAAGATTTCCCTCATTTGCACCGCTCCCCTATAACACACGTCCCTTGTCTCCGCCCCGCCTTAGCCCTTCTTCATTCGTTCCTCTCACCGTGTTCCCACAGTTTCTCCTCTTATTTCTCGAACACACACACACACACACACACACACACACACTCTCTCTCTCTCTCTCTCTCTCTCTCTCTCTCTCTCCGCAGTCGTCTATCATAGCCGGCGACGCCTCCTTTCGGCTCCACCTGAACACCCTCGGTATTTTATGCGTTATTTACATACTTATTGTGTAATGATTTACGCCAGACAACATATGTAAATGATTTACGTCCGGCAACATATGTAAATGAAACGCCGGGGAGGTTGTTCATTCCCTGCTGAAGACCGTCTATACATAAACGCCTGATTCTTATTATATCCACCTGAATACTTGAGTTCCCGCGATCCACGACTCAATCCGGAGCGGCGCTGGTCTACAGGTACAGATACAGCCGCGAATGAAGGTTTAGGGACAGGCTATGGATGTCTAGTGTTACTTCTCATGGGGGATTGAAAAGGTTGAGTTGGTGTTGGTGTGAATCCCTAAGAACACGTCCTTCTGATTGATTGATTTTCTGATGCAATGAGTGAATTTCCTAAGATACGTCCATTATATCGTTGTTGTTTTTTTATTAACTAGAGAAAAATGTAGACACAAGAATTTTCATTGAATTAAAAAGGAATCTGCATTAAACAGTTTCTCAATCCATAAAAAGAAACACGTCTATAATAAGTATAATTCACATAAAAACTAAAGAAACACGAATACTATAACACCCTATACAATCACGTAATAAATTGTATCCCATAAATCTTATTTTCATCATTAAGGAATTTCACGGCGCACTAACTTAATACACAACCACTACTAACCCAATAAACTAAAACACACGAGCCTCACCGTCATCATCATCATCATTCTAGCAGTGAAAGTTGTCCCGCCTCCAACACCGCGACCACCACTACTACCACCACCGCCAGGCCAGGCCAACCCAGCCTGCGTGCCTGCCTCATTCCCCCATTCACCTCTCCACTTGTCAGTATTCTGCGAGGGAGGAAAAGACTAAAGGTAATGTGTTTTTCGAGATCAATTTCCTTTCGTTGCGAGTCACTTCTGTCACGGTAATGGCGTATCGATGGAAATGTGTATGGGAAGGTAGGGCGGCCAGATAAGAGGGAGGAATGGAGGTGAATAGCATTAGAGCAGCACCCGACAGGCTCAGCTGCTGGCGAGACAAGGCGGGGAGGAGCAGGGAGAGGCGGGGTAGGGTGAGTGGTGGTATGGTGGGCCGGGACTGGCGGACAGGTAGTGGTGGTGGTGGTGGTGGTGGCAGCTCGCGGCAATGGGAGGACTGTGTTACTCAAATAATTGTTCGCTTGATATGAAAGGTGCACAGCTTTCGGGTGCCGCCTCGCACTCCCTCATCCGGACAACTCAATTACCCGGAGCGTGGAGTAGGAAGGGTCAGCAGGCGGCAGTGATAACCTTTTCTTCTTGCGTACGCGCGATAAATCTCCCATTGAGGCAGAAAAAATCACCCACAACCAAACAAACGCTCCTGCACTGATTCCGTAAGACTGGCCAGTACACTTCACATCAACCCAGGCTCTCATAATGAGTATTTTTAAAGGCCACAGAGATAACTAGTCGAGTTCACGAGGGTGTTTTCCCCAACTAATGGCGAGAATTCCTATCAAACTATCAGAATCATGACACCACCACTTAAAGTCTAGTAACTTCCACTAGAGCCTTGTACAAACAATGGGGTAACAAGCCATAAGTTTTGATGACTATTTTTTAAAGCAACAAGGGAGAGTATTCGCGTTCTTATGACTATTTTCATGCTAATGCATAATAATCGACAAGCTACTAAAATGACAACACCAGTTAAGTCCACAGTATCTTCCAATAGAACCTCTTATAAGCATAGATATGGCATCCATCGAGAGTTATGAAAATAGTGCCCCTGAGTTTCCTTCCCTTCAATGAGTAATCCTGCAACAGTCTTGAATCATTTTGATTTTGATTTGATGTAGATTATTCAAATTAGTATAGTATTCAATCATGTTTTTCTTTTAATGGTGGACAATCTCTATCCAAACTCTCAACCAAATCTTGAAACCACCCTCCAAAAACCCGAAGAAACTTCACTAGAACATGTTAAAGTAGAGATGAGGCGCGAAGACTTTACAAAATACAGTTCGGAATTCCTTTCCCATCAGTGAGTGACGCAACAAGTGGCTAGTAGTCTCGCGGCTCTCACTTTGTTCAGTACACGGCTGGTGAGAGGCGGCGGCGATGCCCATGTTAATGACCACGAAGGCCGCCCATAGAATAGTGATTGTGATAATGATCCTGTGGGTATTTATCATAATGGCGGTATGGCGAATGGCTTAAGATAATGGTGATATTGTTCATAAAGACGGACGAAATAAACGTGGTAATGGTAATCACGTTTGCCGTAATAAATATTTAGGTTAATGGCAGCAACGCGCAATGATAATGATGGTGAATGTGTTATGATAATAGTGATAGTAGTTAGTATTCATAATGACCAATGAAATAAATATGGTAATGATAATGATGTTCGTTCTCTAATAAATATTTAGGCTAATGGTAATGGCATAATGATAATGATGTTTATGAGAACCAGACGCGATACCTGCTTGTGGCCCTGACGAATGATAATAGTGCTTGACGGCAATCCTCTTCGCACCTGACTAGTGTGACCACTCATTTGCCAGACACACGAGGGAGGTTCCTGACACTGTCCACACAACACACCACCCCTGCCGCCAAGCAACACGGTATGGACAACTCACCGCCTACCAGAGAAAGCTGATGGCGCGACAAGAAAACTGACGAATTATGATTTAATGAAGACGTCAAGGACACAATCAAGGCCCAGGATCAACAAGAGAAGGTAGAGACGGAGGCGCTGGGAATGAAAAACGGGAGCCGGCCAGACGTGCTGAGCCGCTGGCCAGACAACACTCCATTATTATCCCTGAAATTAATAAACATGATCGCTTCTAAGGCAGCCACGTGGTACACTCACCAAGCAGGGTGGTATCTGGGGGCCTCCTGGAGTGGGTGGTGCTGTAGGGACGCGGATAAACACGGATATTTATCGTACTTTATCACAGACACTAACGCCGGCGGGTTTGTTTACACTGGCGCAGGCGTGTGGATGCCTGCGGTGGTGGGAGGTGGGAGGGAGTCACGCGGCAAAATTCAAACTTTAATGCCAAGAATATAATTACTATGCGATTGCTTAACCTTTTTTTGTGGGGTTTTGGCATATGAGTAGTTTATTTCTTTGTTATTTAAGAGGTGTATATTGATTGGAAATAAGGAAAGGGTCAAGCTGGAAAAAAATAATCATGTGTTTAGGTGGAACGTACCTAAGTAAATTGTTTGTAGTCTTTAGTTAGTCTATTGTTTATTTCGCTAATATCTAAAGTTCTGTATACGTTATTTGATAATGAAAATATGAAGATGGAAGGTGACAGTACACAGTCTCATGTTATCTCTATCTGATCGCCCAGCACATGCTCAGCGATACTGATTGAGTTCTTCCTCAGCCTCAGACATCGAGAAGAATGGCTGTGGTAGCATAGCGAGAGTCAAGGACATACATTATCCTGCAGAAGGTATTTTCTTTATTACGTACTTATTTCTAGGCTTGTGTACTTGAACCGTTGTCTGAATCAACAGTGTTTCATTGATGTGTAATAGAGATTGTAAGATTTGTTTTTGTTCTAATAAGCGTCGTAACCTCACAAATATAGAATCCTTAAGTATTGTTAGTCATGCAACATTCTTGAGAACACCTATTAATTTTCAATGAAGGTAAAAGCTTCATAAAATCATACTGTGGATGGTGTCATTTGAGCAGCTAGCCGTGAGAGACGATAGGGTTGCCAGATGAACGAGACTAGTCAGAACAGTGAATATCATCTCAAGAGTGTGGTTTAACACCTTCATCTCTTGGTGTGGTAATTTCATTGTTATGAAAAGTTTTGTTGGTGGTGAAATGATAATGTTCGATGGGAAAAATTCTCTTTTATCCCCCTTATTCATTGTTTCTGTTTTTTTTTTTTTTTTTTTTACCAGCGAGACGTGGCATGTATCAATTTCTTTCCTCCCTCCTATGACATTGCTTCGACTGATATAACAATATCTCAGTTTACTTACCGAGCTTTTTTTTTATTTATCCTCCGATTCTTCATTATTCCTCGGTATGGTATCATAACATGTTCATCCACCTTTAGCACTACGGAAAAAAACGTCGTACACTTCCATATGGCTTAGCTGGGATTACAGAAAACAAGTGAAGCAGTGACTGCATAACAAGACCGCCCAGTGCTGCCTTGCTATCTTCCTTCACGATACCTTACAATGGACACGAGGAAAACTCATGAAAACATGATCTACTGCTTGAAATATGAAGTTCATGAGGAAGGTAATAGGACTAGAGTTAGATAAAAGAGGATTGGAATCTCTCTCTCTCTCTCTCTCTCTCTCTCTCTCTCTCTCTCTCGGTGGTGGTTGGGTAGGTCCGCAGTGCCCCCGTCACGTCCACAAGGAGGTGAACCGGCCACTGAGTATTCCCTGCAGGTGGATCCTGACAAACGATGTAGCGCTGTGGACGCAAATGGAGTGTTTGATGGAAGGCGTGGACGAATGTATTGACGCCTGACTACACAACCATCGCTCAGCAGGATGTGACCGGACTTTTGACGCGGCGGGGCGGCGCGGCTCTCGTCTCGCTGGTGTGGTGATGATCGCTGAGGCAATAACATCAATGGGTGTTGTCAGCGCGGTTATGCTATAAACCTGGATCAGAATGGCCGGGTATATAAATATAAAAGGGACGAAGATGGAGCAAGGGGTAGATGACAGAGGAAGCGGTGACGATAATGGTAATGGAGTGGTGCTTTTGGTATTGTTGTGGTGTTGGTGTGATAATGTAGGTGCGGCCAGCATGGTGATGGAGATGAGAAGGCCCGGCAGGGACTGAGTGGGGCTGGCTGGGGCTGTGGAGGAAGGATTCTGGTAATGATGATGATGGTTCGGAGCGACGTGACGGGGAAGCCGGCGTAGGCTGTGTCCCTGATGATGATGGGCCGCGACCACTGCAGATTATCGTTCTTTTCTCTCCGCCGTGGGTCCAGCTGGCAATGCGAGGCGACGGGGCCCTCGCTCACTCCGAGCCGCATAATTCCAACAACTCACATATGCGTCGCTGATCCTCGACGGTTTCTATTTTCCGCTGCGCCGCACTTAAAGGTTGCTCCGTCTCTTGTTACTCAAGGCGGACAACCTTCACGCCTTGCTGGTGGCGGGCTGTTGCTGCTGCTGCTACCATAAGAACTGCGAGGAAAATGCTGA
This sequence comes from Callinectes sapidus, assembly GCA_020233015.1. Classification (NCBI taxonomy): domain Eukaryota; kingdom Metazoa; phylum Arthropoda; class Malacostraca; order Decapoda; family Portunidae; genus Callinectes; species Callinectes sapidus. The sequence goes on from CM035196.1 coordinate 21,915,961, forward strand.
TGGTGAGGGAGCGGAAGGAAAATAAATTAAGCCTTCCATGGTAACTGAAAGCCATTTCCATCCCTACTGAAAAAAGGATGAATATTAAGATGTATAACAAAGATATTTAAGACTACTGTCGCGAACATGGCTTTGAAATAAACACTAACATCTCTCTGGTATTTGAAGATTCAGTAGAGAGCCTCGTGTCATTGTGCAGTGAACAAGCAGAGCAATCACCTGGCGATATGAGATCACTGCACCATGACTGCCTCGGTAGTTGTGGCCAGGTAAAGAAGAGTTTGGCTAACTAGCTGGCTTTGTGACTTTTGATGAGAGTTAATGGCCTTATACTCGGTGAAAATCACCAGTATATAAACTCTTGACGACACAGAGCAAGTGTGGATGTAAGGAGTGAGGGTGCTGGGTAGGTGTGGGAGAGTCAGGCACCCACTGACTCCGGGAGCTGCCCAGCATGCCAATACGCACTCCGGATCTTATTACTCCACCTTAACGCTATCAGTGTTGAGACATTCTTTCTAATGGGTGTCTATGCCTCAGACCAGACTGCCTGTTGTATCGAGTCCCTTCTGTCAATGTACTAGACTTCCAGCGAGTAATGGAGGCGTTCATTGTGTTGGGCGTGTATACTCCATATCAGCCTGCCAGTAATAGTGTGACAGCCTGAGCATGGCGAGTCAGGCTGGCGAACGAAGGTAATGACGCATCATTATGTTCTCAGAGGAAGGAAAGAGTCTAGACTTTTTATTTGGTGTTTTATCCACACTATTAAAAACTGACAGAAAAATAAACGTATAGTGATACATGCATGTTGGATATGTTTACCTGTATTTAGAGAGAGAGAGAGAGAGAGAGAGAGAGAGAGAGAGAGAGAGAGAGAGAGAGAGAGAGAGAGAGAGAGAGAGAGAGAGAGCAAGACGGGAGAAAGAGATGGATATCGGTAACGCGAAGAAATATGTAAAAATTAGACGGACGGGAGGCAGCATGAGGGACGAGAGGAGATGGCGCGGATAAGTTACTGGAGATTATCAGCGAAGACGAGCGAGAACTCGAGGCACATAAAGATGACCTTATCGGGAGTCCAGGACGGCTCCTTCAACCCCCATGTTGTTTGGAACACATGAGGCCCAGTGTGTGTGTGTGTGTGTGTGTGTGTGTGTGTGTGTGTGTGTGTGTGTGTGGTGTTTCTGCCTGTTAGTATTCTTGCAAGATCTTCAGTCTGTCCGGCACCATATGATCCCAGTGTGGTGGCAGCTGTCGGTAAAAATAATCAAGTATCATGCTATCAGTCCGTTACTATGTGTATTCTTTACTTGATGCGTTTTTGTTCGTCTGTCCGTCTGTGCTTTTCTATTAGTACAACTGTAACTGTCTTTCCTTGTACTGTCCTCGTCAACACATTATTATTATATATGAATTAATGTACATTTTCAACCTTAGGATCCAAACATTTTACGCAATAAAGATATGAAAAATACAGTTAAGAAAATTGAAAAAAAAAAAAACAGACCACATGACAACATAAAGTCAAAAGTGCAGGCACACACACACACACACACACACACACACACACACACACACACACACACACACACACACACACACACACACACACACACACACACACACACACACACACACACACACACACACACACCATATCAACCTAACTAATATCTCCTGTGACCTATGAAAAACAGTTCTTTTGAGAATTCAGCGTCTAGATAGACCACGGTAAAAGAAAAGAGGCTTCAAAATATTCAACAACAGTACTGGAACACTTTGCGGTCTTCTGTCGGTGAGCTGAGTGAGTAGAGAAAGAAAGGCTGGGTTCAAAGGGCGGCTGGTATAGTAATCATAATAACAGCTTCGGGTAATATACCAGAGACTTTGTGGCTAACAGAATTTCCTTACCCTGAGCTGCTCGAGGAGTTATTGAGTAACATGGAAGGTGGAGGTTACCCAGCATTCCTTCAGCTTGGGGAGGGACACGACACAGAAGCTTGGGTCATGCTGGGGTAGAGGAAGCAATGGTGTTAGTGAAGGTATCGTGGTTTTGTGTGATTTTCTTATGATTTTTTGTTATGTTCATGTTTTTCTCTATACGTTTTAGGTGCTTTTTTTTCTGTTTCGCATTTTACTTATATATGTTTTTTTTTTTCTATTTTATACGCTTATGTTTATTTGTTTCATGTGTGTTTTACATTATATTTACTTAAAAGAGGGTTTTTGGTCAAGGAAAAAAAAAAAAAAAAAAGCAAACACGAAGCTCACTGAAGAGCCCAATCCCCAAAGAGAATTGTCAAACAAAATACCACCCCCCCAAACGTTTTTTATTGTTTGTTTCAAGTGTCCAAGTTAGGAAATGCATTTACTAGTATATATTCATTTCAGATCAGTCTATAATGAGAACAGCGTGCTTCCTCTTATGTTACTTCGTGATATTTTGTCTATTATCATTATATATTGCAAAGTTTTGCTGGACTAACATTTTTTATGAATATTTTTTTTATCATTGATCATATAAAATAATGATTTTATAATAGTAATAACAATAATAGTGTAGCCTAAAGGTGTGTTCAGTTAACTACAAATACCACTACTACTACTACTACTACTACTACTACTACTACTACTACTACTACTACTACTACTACTACGACTACGACTACGACTACGACTACGACTACGACTACGACTACGACTACTACTACTACTACTACTACTACTACTACTACTACAGTTATACCCAATAGTCAGGGAGATTTCTGATATGCATACCTATTCATTACATTGAACTAAACTTGTTTCTTCCCTCAAGCCTTAAGACGGCACCTCTGATCTGCTGATAATCTCTTAACAGTTTCTCACACTCAGTAGATTATCAACAGTTTAAAGGACTCAGAGCTGAGAGAATACGAGACACAGTGACAGTGAGGATGGAGTAGTGCTCGACCATTGACCATGAGTGTGCCTGTCACAGTTAGAGATGATCAACAAAGTTCATTAGGGTTCAAATCATTTACCTTGCATGTAGCTGATAGACTTCCCGGTAAAAGTATTAATTAAAACATTGGATTATGATATGCCTCCGGTGACCTGTTACAGATTGTGTGGGAGGTATTATTAACGCCCTTCAGTACTGGGCACCTTTTTAGCCTGAGTTTGGGTAGGATTGGACGATTTTATTGGCATTAGGAAGGGTCTATAGAGGTCAGAAGATTAATGGCCACAGTCTGTACTATTTCGATCGCCACATGAGTTTCTGCAGTTTTAAAATCGACATATATTGAGCAGAGTAAATATGAAAATGCATCCCAGTACTGAAAGGGTTAATCTACTAACCACAGCTGTACGTGCAATAATTAAAAATATAAACGTGAACAAGAAGAGTTGTAGTCCAAATCACCCAGCCCAGTTGTTGTTAATAGAATTCCCGGCCTTTGTATTAATTAAGAAAGTGGTCAGCAATATGGTTCCCGTGGCCTGGTGATCTGTGGCGGAGCGTTCATCCAGTATCCTCACGCCAGTATCTGAGGTGCGATGCCTCCCGCCGCCTCCTCCCCGGCGGGCTCCTCCAGGGGCTGTCAGCGGGCACTATGGGGAAGGGAGCCTTGTCTCATCAGGGCAGCGTTCCCGGTGTCTACCTGGCCTGGCCTGGCTTGGTTTGGCTTGCTGAGCTAATGCACGAGACACAACAATAACTTGCTATTCTTTTGCTAATTAGCATTTTCCAGGCAGATACAACTTAAGCTAAATATTTATTATGATTACACTGGTTTCCATTTAAAAGATAAAAATGAGATAGGAAGGCGGGGGTGGGGAGGCGGTAGAAGGGTGGTGGGGAGACGTGTGGGCGTGGGGTGACAGGTGGGCGTGCCGAAGATGAGGGACGGCGGGTCGCGGGCCGGGAGTCGAACCCCGCTGGGTAATTGGCAGCCCCGTCACTCTTCCAGATCTTACACCTTATTCACCTCAGGCACGCTATGGGCCGCTCCCACGGGCCACACTCGGGGCCGCCCGGGAGTGTCTTCGTGAGGCGTGAGGTGGCCCGGACACGGCACAGCTAAAATCTGGCTCATTGAGAATGACAGGCGTTGATGGCAGGCTGGGGCGGCGCTCACGGCCCTGCAGTTTGTGTCGGCTGGAGGAGGTATTTTTCAAACAGAGCCACACTGAGAACAAATATAAAGTAATCTCAGTGAAGGCTTTAGTTAAGAATCTATTATCATTTTTATTGAGAGACCAGAAAAGATAGTACGATTGCTGTATGCAAAAACAATGAGAACAAAGCATGAAGCACATTCCTCGCCATGGAGAGTCTCATCAGAATAGTAGCGGCGAGCAAGCGGCTGGATGACTTGTGGTGACCTCCAGGATCTCACCTCAGAACCAGCAGTGCCGGTGAGGGACGAAGAAGAGTCAGGGTGGTGGATGCCTCCTGCCACCAACGGAGTGAGCAAACCGTGATGAAACTGAACAGGTACAGAAAATATGTACAGGTGATGTGAATCTCAGTAATGAATGAAAACCTACAAAAAAGAGTATCAGGAATAAATGGATGACATGAGATGAGGAAGAGAGGTAGCGGCTGGGCGTGTGAGGGGAAGACAAGGTGCAGGCAGCGGGAAGACAGCCACCGGGAAATTGAAGAATTGCCTGAATCCTCTCATAAAGTATGTGATGAAATTTAAGAGAAATTAAGCTGAGACGTTCCTTCCTCTCATAAATCCTGGGAGTGGCAGATTATTACGGGGCGGTGAGGAGGCGAGGCGAGGCGGACGAGGCGGACGAGGCTGAGATGACATGGGGAGAGGCACGGCTGCTGGTGCCCAGGGGAGGAGAGGAGGCTGAGTGGGAGGCTGGAGGGCCTGAAGGAGGCACAGGTATGCGAAAGGTGTTGAAAGTGAGGAGAAAGATTTGAAGCGTTGGAAGGAAGGAAGGGATTGGCGATGTGGCGAGGAGAGGAAGGAAGGAGGAGGGCGGGCAGGGCATCCATCAGGGAGAGTAACGAGCGGGTCACAGGCGGGTGGACGGGGGGAGACGAACCCTGCTGGGTAATTGGAGGCAGCCTATCCGCCGCGCATAAATATCCGCGCGCCGCTCCCGCCCTACTGCCAGCTGGTCGTTTGTCATGCACCCGCCCGACCGTGGCCCCGCCCCCGCCCCCTGGAGCACCCTCATGGTTCCCACATCGAGTTATTTTAGTGGCCGGGTTTATTGCCGGGTCACGGGGGTCAGGCAGCTCACTTGCCGTGGAAATGGAGGGTCATGTGTACGGGTATTTACTACGAGTGTGGCTGGAGGGCGGGCAGCGTGTGGTGGTGTGTGGTGTGTGGTGGTATTAGTGACGCGGCTGGTGTGTGGTGTGTGGGCAGTAGATTGGTCTAGGGAACCATGCAACGCCTCCTGCTACACACACTACACCACGCAACACCATAGGTCAGGTCACAGGGTCACCAAACTCCACTGTCATTGGTTACCTCTCATCATCAGTCGTCCAATCATATAGTACGTGTGTTTGCTCTTCCTCTTCTCCTGTTCCGTTTTGTTCGTCTGTTGGTCTCTTGAGGTACTGATGAATTTTATTGCCTCTCCTCGGTGCCGCTATGAATCTCTGCCCGGCGAGCCATAAATAAGCAACTAATGATCGTGATGGGGACTTGAAACACGAGCTCAGGCATAAACAAGGCCACTGACACGCGCCGGGCAGCAGGTGCAATTATTGGCGCCGGGAAACGAATATATGAAGAGCAAGCAGGCAGGCAAAGAAACTAGAAGGCATGTCTGCACACACACACACACATGCACACACACACACATGCACACACACACAGACATACACACACACACACACACACACACACACACACACACACACACACACACACACACACACACACACAGGGTACATGTATACTGTAATATGAATAACCCGTTTTTTATGATTTATTATCATTATGCATTCACTCAAACAGATAGGCAGATATATATACATATATATATATATATATATATATATATATATATATATATATA
>CM035196.1:21936152-21993658 GCA_020233015.1 Callinectes sapidus
ATATATATATATAAAGTTTGTGTTCGCCTGTGTGTGTGAGGGGGGCGCTAGGAATCCAAGGGGTCGTTAGCCTGTAAAAGTTTGAGAACCACTGGTTTAAAGTTTCCCGCCATGTAGCCCACCCCTCGACCCCTCGCCTTGCGCAGAAGTTGCCACGCAGTACTTTACTAGGTAGTGGTCGGTGCCGCGTGTTGACAACTGTAAATCTCCATATAGCCGTATTTTCCCGCGGTGGCAAGTGATGATATTGTGCAAGTGACAGCCTAAAGATTCCTGGAAGACGGAGTAGGCGGTGACACTGACGGAGGGAGGCTTGGGACGGGCAAATCTTGATGGCCGTGAGTAAACAGCTTGTTTCTCTATTAGCAGGATGGGAGGTGGCGGCAGTGGTGGTACGTATAGGTTTCTCCAATCATAACTCATTCCCGCCACTAACAGATGAATGATAATAACATGTTGTGACTGTCCAGTGAAGGTAAATAGAGCAGATGTGTGAATACAAGAAGTGTGTATAAGGAGATAAACTAGTGTCGTAAGGTGATGAAAGTTATGGTGTTGCCTAAACGTTTTGCTCTTTATTCCTGATCTTGACTCCGGTTACTAATTTCGAGGTATAACTTCTATTCTTCGATTTTCCACTGAGGCCAGTAAGTGATCGGAGGATATGAATAACGAGTTAGATTAGTAGAGGTTCAAAAGATGCAAATATAGACAGATGAAGAATTACGCGAGCCTCGTACTGCAGAAGTGATGTAATAAGCAGAGGGAGGGACAGAGGATCGAGAGGCCCCATTACCGGGTGGACGGTGTGAAGCAGGAACAGGTGGCGTGGTGCAGGAAAGGGAAGCAATGACGTATGGGGCATTGAAGAGTGCTCTGGTGGAGAAGACTAGAGCGGGCGGCTGTCTGGAGTAAGAGCGCGAATTCCGAGAAGTGAGAGGGGGATGTAGGAGAGAGATTAGATATATTAAGGGGAAGTGAGACCATGAGAGAGAGAGAGAGAGAGAGAGAGAGAGAGAGAGAGAGAGAGAGAGAGAGAGAGAGAGAGAGAGAGAGAGACCCGTATTCTGCAACGCTTTACTGTCTCACCACCACTATTTTCCAAAGTTGTAGGTACTCATTTTTCAAGACTAATTTATGTTTTGGGTGATGAATTAGCAAGATTTTTTAGTGTACGATAAAGAACAACTATCTAGAAAACCCGGTTAGTCGTCTCCGTGGCCTTGGAAAATTGTCGTGGTGAGAGAGCATGTTGATTATGAATACGGTCGAAAGAGGGAGGGGAGAGGATGCTTAGCGGGAAGTGAGGACAGGAGGATGGGAGAGCTGGCTGGCTGGCTGGCTGGCTGGCTGGCTGTGGGGACGGAGGGAGGCATGGAAGGGGATGGAGAGGCGGGGACGCGGGGCAGGGACGGGACAGCGATGTATGGCGAACGTTCTCTTGCTCAACACTGACAAAGAGACGAGTCACTCACACATGATAGCCTCACTCATGGCCCACGGCTCATGAATACACACACACACACACACACACACACACACACACACACACACACACAAACACAGTCCATCTATCCGTCCTACTAAACACAGCAGTCAAATGTCTTCTTAGATTTTTACTGTTGTAAATCACGTGTTTTAATATTCTTTGTTTATTTGGGTGTGAGGGAGAATTGTTTTAGTGATTCTAGTTATTTTTTGTGATGTTTTTTTATGAGTTACGGGTCATCTGTTTGTCCATTAGTCATTATTCTTTTATCTGTGAATTAATTCATCTGTTTATCTATCTTCCTTCCTGTCTATCCCTCAGTGTATTGATATTTCTATTCAGTTACTTGTCATTCTCTTCACCTGGTCATCAGTTAAACGTTCCCTCGCCATCTCTCTGCCTGTCGCTGGCTACCCTTCACCGCCCTGAGAGCCACCTCAGCTACGCACTACGCACCTCAGCGCCAGATGGCTGTATGGCTCACTGCATGGCTCGTGGCTTCAGTGTTGCGAGTTCGAGTTTGGCTCATTAAAGTTTGTTGGAAGAAGATTTGGAACTCTTTATATAATCTTAAGCCAAGTTGTATCGCTCTGTGCATTGTGGAGTAGTTATTTGGTCAGTCAATGTTATTTCTATATTGTTGTATAGAACAAAAGTAAGTTTTGCCGTAAGAGAGTTTTGACTGAAGTTTTTCTACCCGCAGTTGAATTGATATGAGCTCATTTAATATAACGTAAGAAGTCGAACAATACCTTATTTATCTTATGATCTGAATATAAAGAAAACTGCCACTGTTAAATATAAGCTGTCTTTTCTAGCGGCTTCAATCGTGCAGGAGAAAAACAAATGTAACGTTTAGGTATGTGTTTCAGTAAAGTTGTATGCTTTGAGAGGCCATGACTATTAAAAAAAAAAAAAAAGTGGAAAAGAAGGCGTATATTTCAACTCTTATCTTGGTAGCAAATATCATACTTCTTCAATATATCACTACCGTTACTAGTTCTATTGCAACTTTTATTATTATTATTATTATTATTATTATTATTATTATTATTATTATTATTATCATCATCATCATCATCATCATCATCTCTACTACTACTACTACTACTACTACTACTACTACTACTACTACTACTCCTCCCACCACCACCACCACCACCACCACCTAAAACTGTCAACTCTCCTCACTTTGTCCCGAACATATTCCCGCTTGTGTTCCTCCTCGTCTTCATAAGCACGCGGCTGGCTGGACATCAGAGGACACCGAGTCTTCTTCAAGTATCATGTAAATTGTGGATCCATTAGGCGCAGCGGTCCGCGAGCTTACATCAACGTCCCCCCGCGAGGTCAGCGTCATCAGTCATCGCGCGTCATCACCAACATCACAACATCAATCACGGGGAATCGATCAGGATCTTAATTACCATAATCTCCCATCATCATCTGGGCGGCCATAATGAAGGCAGCGGCAGCATAAGAACACTTCGCCACAACGCCACTTTCTTTCTTACTATTGTGTGTGTGTGAGAGAGAGAGAGAGAGAGAGAGAGAGAGAGAGAGAGAGAGAGAGAGAGAGAGAGAGAGAGAGAGAGAGAGTCCTAACCTCCTTGTTTTTGTTTGTCCTTGTCTGTCCTTGTCTCAATCAATATTCGGTATGTAACATGGAGTACAGTTGTATATTATGATTATGTTGGTGCACTGCATTGGGATTGCGATATGGAGTTTTAAGGTTCTTGTTCATACAATTAGAAAAAAACTAACACATGAACATTAAAAATAAAAAAAATCTTGAACATTAACTAGCAAAGAATTAGCACCGTTAATAATAATAATAAAAAAAAAACATTCACAAAAATTTAGTTAATCATTTTAAGAGAGAGAGAGAGAGAGAGAGAGAGAGAGAGAGAGAGAGAGAGAGAGAGAGAGAGAGAGAGAGAGAGAGAGAGAGGCATAAGGATAAGTTGAATATCTATGTCAGTGATATATTGTCATATAAAATGTAATGTTATTGTGGTCAATAAACAAGCTACGCATCTGTTCTTATATTTATACGGCTGTCTCTCTGTCTGTCTGTTTGTCTGTCTCTGTTTGTTTGTCTGTCTATGTCTGCCCGCCAACCTGCCTGTCTTCCTCTGCTTGCCTGCCTGCCTAGTTACCTGTCGTTGCCTCGACTCTCTCTCTCTCTCTCTCTCTCTCTCTCTCTCTCTCTCTCTCTCTTCATAGTAATTGATTTTCCAATGATAAAGATGGTAATGGTGATGATGAAGGTGGTGGAGGTAGTGATGGTGGTGAAAGATATGGTGATGATGGTGTTGCCTGTTACTTACATGTACATTGGTGAATGGTAGACTGGTATTAGTGGTGTAGTGACGATAGTGGTGGTGGTGATGGTGGTAATGAATGCCAGTGGTGATGGTAATGATAACAGTGGTAGTGGTGTTTATTAGTATTAGAGGTGGTGATGGTGGTGGTAGTGGTGTTGATAGAATTAGTGACAAGGCTGGTGACAGTGGTGGTGATAGTAGCTGTGGTTGTCGTGATGATGGAATTAGTGGTGATGAGGATGAAAACACTGTTGGTGGTAGTAGTAGTGGTGGTGATGGTGGTGGTGGTGGTGGTAAAAGTGGTGATGAGGCTGGTGACGGTGTTGGTGGCAGTGGTGATGATGGTGGTGATAGTAGTGCTGTTGCTGGTGACACTGGTGATATAGCTGGTGACAGTGGTGGTGGTGGTGGTGGTGGTGGTGGTGGTGGTGATGGAGTACCAGTGCTGCTTACATTGTCTATAATTTCCATCTGATCTCAATAAGGCTGTTATCTCGCCGGTCAATATGCGTGTAATTCATCTTATATAAATAATGATCGTGTCTCCTTCGTGTCTCCCGCCTTGTATTCATTTGTTAGGCGGCGGCGGAGACATTGGGGGTGGTGGTAGTGGTGTGGTGATGGTGGTAGTGGTGGTGGTGGTGGTGGTGCGGGAGTGGTAGGTTTCTTCTGACGTTTTGGCTCTTACATCTTTAACAATTGTTTATCTCGTTTTCTCCTTAATTTATTTCATCCTGGTTCACGCTTTCATCTTATTTGATCATCTTTTTCGAGTCGCTGAAATTGTGTTTGAATATCGCGCTGGTTATTTATATGCCTTTTTTCTTCTTAGGCACACACACACACACACACTCTCTCTCTCTCTCTCTCTCTCTCTCTCTCTCTCTCTCTCTCTCTCTCTCTCTCTCTCTCTCTCTCTCTCTCTCTCTCAACATTCTCTTCCTTTTCCTTCCTAAAATAATTTTCTGCTTTACCCTCCTGCACAGTAACACAAAGGACTTTACAAGAATCCTATAGGTCTATACGAGGAAGTCCTTATATAACACACATGTACGTATCTCTATCAATATTTTATCCCTGTTCATGAAATTATTTAATCTCTTTTCTAAGGTTCCTCTTAACTCGGTGCTAACTTCCCTACCACTGAGTGTATTCGTGTTAACTATTACTGTATTTGGAGACCAATTTCTTTGTTTTCTGTTTGTTTATCTGACTTCATTTTGTCTGAACCTGTTAGTGGTTCGTTTTTATCCTATTTTGATTACTGGCTCATAGGGTTTTGTTCATTTAACTTTTGTTATTTCCATTATAGCATTATAAGGATTTCTCTCCCATTTTATCTTAATTTACGCTTGTGTAAAGAAGATTATTCTTAGACATAAAGTCTCTTTTTTTTCTCTCTCTCAAGTATAATGAATGTATATATTTTTTTCCGTTTCGGGCATCTACTGAACTATTTCCATACTTTCCGTTCCTGCTTGTACTTCGCTCCTAGCTTTCTCTCCGCCGCAGCCTTGCATAACACTGGCGCTGTAGCCATGTAAGGCGGATTGCATATTGTCCTGTGCCTCGGTACCGCTTGTTGCGACATCGGCCGGTATACGTAACACTCCAGTCAACGCCTCCTGAAGGGCAGTGCTCGCCAGCTCCGAGGAGACGCTCTAGGGTCGCTGCCCTTCTATCTGTCTGTCTGTCTGTCTGTCTACTGTCCTCTGCTCGAGTAGACATAATTTCTGCATATATTTTCTCGAATTAAATTATTAAAACAAGAAAATAGATTTTATTGTTACTTTCTTGAATATATATATATATATATATATATATATATATATATATATATATATATATATATATATATATATATATATATATATATATATTATTGTTTCTGGTTGTGTTGATCAATTTAGTTCTACGGATGTTTTTATATTAGTCAAGAGATTCACAGAAAGTAGTGAAGCGAAATCAGGTAAAGATTTTCAAAATTCATGTAATAAGAATACCCATGTCTTGTAAATTTCCACTTAGTTTGATGCATTATCTATTTTACTATTATTTTTTCCATATATTTCATTGATCTATTTTTCAATGAAGACGTGGATGGTCCAGACTATTGTGATGATATAGTATGTGAGTCTGAAGGGGAGACAATTTTCTAAAGTGAGCATTTCATTATAGTTATTCATATGAAGAAGACAGTGGCATCTTAATGTGGGGAGAAAAAATATATATAAGCGAGTAAAGTATGTACTAATTTATATGGTGATAAGTAAACCTATTATGTCATGGCAACAGCTCTTCTTAGCTTTTTTAATTTCTTCTTTTTCCTGTTCACATCACATCGTAACACCAAACTCTTGAAAAGTACATAGGAAGGGAAAGAGATCACTGAATAGCGTGAGGATTCTTTTTTTTATTTATTTATTTTTTATTCATACTCATGGTGAAAGTGTTCTGTGTCAGCCAAGACAACACGCCACGCCTTGTCTCTGTGAAGGAGTGAATACACTGAAGTACAAAAAATAGAAATGCGTCGCTTGTCGCTTTTTCTCTGTGGTAGTGGCAATGTTCTACCAGTCTGGCCTCGGTGCGTGCTGGCAGTCCCTGCGGCAACAGTAGCAATAACACTGATGATGATGATGGCGATGATGATAATGATGATAATAATAATGATGATGATGATGATGATGATGATGATGATGATGATGATGATAACAACAACAACAACAACAACAATGATAATAATAATAATAATAATAATAATAATAATAATAATAAGAAGAAGAAGAAGAAGAAGAAGAGTACAGTAATTTATTATCATTATCATGAATACTATTGCTATCATTATTCTTAATATTTATTATTGTTATTATTATTATTATTATTATTATTATTATTATTATTATTATTATTATTATTATTATTATTATATTACTGTTACTTTAATTTTTATTGTTATTACCATTATCATCATCATCATCATCATCATCATCATCATCATCATCATCACTAATAGTAGTAGTAGTAGTAGTAGTAGTAGTAGTAGTAGTAGTAGTATTCGTGGTAGAAGTAATAGTGGTATTAGTATCGTTATCATTGATAATGGTTTTCATAATAATCAATTCATTTATAACACACACACACACACACACACACACACACACACACACACACACACACACACAGTGGCTCACTACGTGGCCAGCATTCACGTCACCTGTCATCGGGACGCCACGACACAAATTCCTTAAAAGATAACTCACAGTTTTGTCGCTAAACTCCACAGATCAAACTATCCACTGGCTCCATAACACCAACTTTTGTTATCATAGTTTCCACCGTGTGTATCATTATTATTATTTTCTTATTCTTGTGTGTGTGTGTGTGTGTGTGTGTGTGTGTGTGTGTGTGTGTGTGTGTGTGTGTGTGATTGCTGAATCCTTCGACACTTACCTCCTGGGAGTGGTACTTCCACCACTGTTACATCCAGCCTTGCGTCATGCCATCGCGACGCTCCCACATTGTGGCTTTCCGTTAACTCACCTCTGCTGCAACACGAACCGTAATGTGAAGTGAAATAAAAGTGTCCTCAGAGGGGCCAGTGAACTCCTCGGGGGCACAGATTGCCTCGCCTTCACTCTTTTGCATATCGGTTAGATCCCCTACAGATGCACTAAGTAGTAAGTACATCCTGGGAGCGGCGACAAGATGCACAACGATGACAAAAAACGTATTACTTGCCTGGCTGTTGACGCAGCAAGAAGGCCGCGTGGCAGGACGACGCCCTACCCTGACCTGCCCGTTGCCCTGCCACTGACCTGTCGCTGAACTCTCGACCACAAGAGCTGCTGCCGTCACGGGGTCAACACTCCCGCTGTGGCTTAGCGGACCCTCCCGCTGAGAGGTGCCTACGCTAAGTAGCTCTCTTACATTCCATCGTCACATGTGTACTCTATTGTTTGTCCATCCAAACCACGCGTAGAAAGACAAAAAGGCCAATACAAGAGCTTTAAGTTGTTGATATGCTGCGCGGTATCTCCGAGCAACATGGGAATGATTGGGCAACATTGCTACCTACTGGAGTGGCAAACTTCCTCACCAGATCGGTGGAAGCATCGTAATGTTTTCCCACAGATAATGATGATTTTTTTTTCTCGTGGAAAACTCAATCGTTGTTAATTCACCTAGATATTGCATGTAATTGTATATTTAAAACATCTTGGTGAGGAAACATTAGCAGCAGAGAGTATCTAGGGGGTGGAAGACAAGACTTCGAAGTATCAGGCTTACCGGAAAGACTATTTCGAAGTCTCAGCCTTACTACAAGGAATACTTCGAAGTCTCAGCTGTACTACAATAACTACTTGATACCGTTATCCCTCTGAATCTATAGTACTGTGCATTGCCAGGTGCAGTGCTTCAAGATTGATATCCATTGTATTATTCTCACTTTCATATTTCTTTTTTTTTCTTCCATCAGCAACACAAGTACGCTGTGAGGGCCAGTCTGTGGTGTTAGGAAATACTCCTTGTGGGAGAACAAAACGTTTCGAAACACGGGCCAGCATACTAAAGAAGGTCCAGTGCCACACAGGCCTCCCCTCCACGACCCCTGAGTTGGCTAACGCAGTGACGTCAGTACAATCTCAGCCAGTCTCCCCTTGGCCAGGTCACTGCTGCCCGGCATTGTCTAACGCCTCCACGCTCCCGGACCACAGTCGCGTGTCCATAATTTCTGAGATTATTTTTACTATGATTTTTTCCCTTTATATGAGGTTAGGATTGTCACGCAAATGTGATAATAGTGAAGCTCATACGGTCAATGATTGCGCAGTTTACTTTTGTAACCTTAGTCTTTTTAAATGTTGCTTGTACTCTGGAAGATTTTGTTGGGAGTTATGCAACAACGATGAAAAAATGGCGAGGTCATTGCCCATTTGACTAAAGTTTGCACAAAGTTCTCAGTTTTCAGGAAAATACTGTATTGTTGTATAGTGTTTAGAAGTGTTGCTATTTATGTCATGTTTTGGAATGCGGTTAAAGACAGTGTGGCTTTGAAATCATTCTCTTCCTTGGGCTGCTCAAGTTAGTGGTCGCCAAAGCTGATTACTCGTCTATGGCTTACTCCATTTTCTGCTCCCCCCCTCGAAAGAAGTTCTCGGGTCTCTTGCACCTGACCGAACCACCTCAGTCTTGCCTATCAGAAAGTATTCGTTTTTATTTGCAGCTTTGACCAAAAGTGATACAATGGATAAGAAAGTTATAAAAAAAGAAAGAGGCAACGGAATAATCCATTGCCTCTTCAATGAACACTTCTTAAAATGTATGGTGTCACTTCTAGCAGATGCTTTATGTGCCTTGCAGACTCGTGACTTATCTCTGTTTTACGTGCAGCACGCTGGCGCTACTTAAACACAAAGACAGTGTTGTGTTTGTTGAAGTTAGCGCAGCCACCGGAACATTGCACCGCTGAGACCAGAGTGCCCATAAGAACAGACGTGCTGCTCCTCAATGCGGCCTTTCCCTTCACTGCGTTCCCCTTTGTAGCGGCAACACGCTCCCCTTTGCCAGCACCGTCACGCTCCTCACCACGCACATTTGACTTGGTAATGATTTGCCCACTTTCCTTTCCTTGCCTTTTCCTTTTCTACGTCACTTACTCACGGAGACACGAATACCTTTTTTTCGAAGTGAGATTAATGATAAATGTAAGTAAAATGCTGGTAATGCCAATTATTTCTTATCTCACATTTTCTAACTCTTGACTCGCTTTCTTTCTTAAACGTGGCATCCAGTGTTTATTATTATTCTGCTGGCTATGAAATAGTTACATTGGGGAAATTTGAAAACGTTCTGCAATATAATTTGTTGTTAACTTTTAAACAGTTTCATATAAGAGCCGGTGATTTCACAAGGCCTTATTTCCATCAGTGTTGTTGTCTTCAGCCAAAACAATTTTGAAATTAATAAGAAAAATCATGCACCACTCATCTCTGCTTGGACACATCATGCAAGCTATACTTACTCCAAACACATTATATTGTAGACATTCGTCTCATCCCACCACACCATTACTCGTCCCACTGCAAAATAACTCGTCCCATTCTGCTCTGCGTATTCCCTACATCACCAGCTCGTCTCAGTACACAGGAACTCGGCTCATCCTACCCTGCGTACAGTCCGCGCACCGCACACCACCGGCCAGTCACATTCCTCCTGCTGGCGGAGTATTACCCTCAGCGGTGTCTTTGCCCCCTTACAAAAGCGGCTCGCTCCCCTGACAGAGTTGCAGGACGGCAGCCATTGTCTCCGCGGCTACATAATACTGCTGCCAAGTGTCCCTCATTTTAATGTCATCATTGTTTTGCGTGCCAGGAGGCGAGGCCCATGAAGAGTGTACTCCTGGTTTTCAGTACTGTGCTCCTCCTCCTCCTCTTTTTCCTCCTTGTTCTCCTCCGCCTTGCTACCCTCCCATGAATCTGGTCACACAGAGGCTGTCTTGGGTGTAGACTTACGCAACGCCAAGCCTTTCACCTCAAGGGGCATTAACAGCAAGACTTGTTGTGCTACAGTCTGATTTTTTTTTTCGCTCACCGCACAATGGATGTTGCGGTGCGGAGGATCAAGACGTGTAGGCCTGTGAATGGTGCATGAGTGGCAGGCCTTACTCCTCTTGAGAGAACAGACGTCATGGGATGAATTACAAGGACGTGAAGGCTTTTTTTGACTGGCGAACCGACGAATAGAAAGTGACCCGAAGTTACTAAGATGACGGACGTCATGGAAGGTGCTACTTGTATATTTCAGACACATTTGGTGATGCTTCTAGATTACATAGTACTGACGTCAAATAAACAATTTGCTGAAATAAGAGAATAGACCACACAAAACACACGTGATAAGACACAAATTGATAATAAGAGACTTTAATGAATCGCTCTCTACCTCCTAATAGAAGTTTATCATTGACTAATGACTAAGTGTTGTTAGAGCGATTACATGTAGAGTTATATATGTCCATTTTGTCGCTGAGTGAGTCATACGTCATACTTCTTTACGCACAGACACGGTCCGTCTGTCACGTGGGAGATGTATGCTTTCCACTTACCGTTTATAGGACTGAGTTGTCATTAATGACCTGATCTGGAGGGAAGTGTGTGTGTGTGTGTGTGTGTGTGTGTGTGTGTGTGTGTGTGTGTGTGTGTGTGTGTGTGTGTGAGAGAGAGAGAGAGAGAGAGAGAGAGAGAGAGAGAGAGAGAGAGAGAGAGAGAGATGCTGATCCCCCCCATCAGCTTCTCTTCCGTGAAGCGAGTGCCATTGTTCCCGCGGAAACAGACACTATCGTGCGGCGCCTCGAGCCCAAGAGGCTCCTGTAGCGGAGGGACTGACCTGCGGCGGGTCATTCCTCCCTCAGCCCGTAAAAGAACGTGTTTACGTAATTCCTGTCTTGCTTTTTTGTCGTTTTTTACCTCCCACCTTGAATATTTTTTTGTGTGTCTTTCATCACTCGTGACGACAATGATGGCGGGGCGTCGGAAGCCCGCCCCTTCTCCACTTGCCTCACCTCGTCCTTGCCGCAGCGCTGCGTACACAACACTCGTCACGTCCGCCATGGGAAGGAAGAAAGGGAGAGGAAGTACATAGCAATAAATAGAAAAGAAAGAGACCTGGGAAAATCTTAATATACAGAAAAGGTATCTACGATAGTAAACATAGTTACAGGTTAACTAAGTATGAAAATGATAGGATGGAAAAGAATTATATACATTGGAAACGACAGAACTTTGAGTCTTTTTAGCAACAAATCATCACTTTATAATGTGGTACAAAGACAATTGCTGATCCACTCATGTTGGATGAATGGTTTGATAATGGACAAGCAAGATATATTATTGAACTGGAAAAAGATTAAGGAAATTTTCAACAAGAGATGGATGAGGATGGCAAGTGAGTGGGAGTTCTCGGAGAGATATGCAACAACAAGGTGGCGAGATCAGTTCAAAAGGAAAAAGAAAGATAGACGTAGATGAAATAAGAATGAATACGTACATACAAAAATATATCAACAAACAAATACAAAATAAGCTACCTTGTAAACGAGTTTATGACTGATTGCTATAATTAAATAACATATATTTGCGCTCCCATTGAAAAGACAAAAAGCTGCTAATCCTAGTCGGTATCAAAATTGTTAGTAAGTAGAAAGACACATCAAACGTGGACAGTGGAGCTCAATAGATAACATCAAGGAGAATAGCAGTGTCTTAAATCACCGACAAACTTAAGAATCAGGTGCTGGACTCGTGATGGTTAGCTACACCCTCTAAGTAATAGATTAAAGCCCATGTGTTCTGATCTATGGGTAAGATTGAGACCTTCCACAAACCTCACACTCCATCATCCTGCTCAAGGTGGACAGCTCATGTTCTCGATGTTTATTAGCAAACCTGAAGTGATCCAAACATCAACTTATATAGTGTTTTCAAGGAATTTAGAGCTAATGATCAGAGTTTTTGTGTATGTGGAGTTAATGGGTGGATAATTGAGAAGATTTGGTGTACGTATTAAGTAAGATAAAAGTTCAAATACTAGAAAATAAACATATAAACATTTCCCTAAAACAAATAAATCAAGTGTGGGTGAAGATAGTGACTGTATATTCGAACACAAACTAAGTATTAAATCTTCATAACAAAAAGTATTGGATGCACAACAAAGGCAGCAAGACGTGGCCGTGGATGAGGCAAGTCAACAATTATACTTGGCACTGTTTATAATTTGACCAAGCCAAGTATTATGATTAAAAGCTGCCCTGCCAAGCGCCGCGTCACGTCCGCACGACCGCCTGCCTGAGTTATGGTGACCCGCCTCACCCACCACCCTGATTGAGCCGTCCCGCCGTCCACCAGCTGCCGCCCTCAAGGGGAACCACAAACCACAGCCGAATAATGAAAAGTGCGTGATGTAAAGCGGTGCCACGTGTGAGTATGTGTGTGTGTGTGAGTGTGTGTGTGTGTGTGTGTGTGTGTGTGTGTGTGTGTGTGTGTGTGTGTGTGTGTGTGTGTGTGTGTGTGTGTGTGTGTGTGTGTGTGTGTGTGTGTGTCTTTGCTGGCAGTGCTGATGGCCGTGCTGAGCTTTGGCTAAAGTGTATCGTGAGAGTTAGGAATTAGACTGGTTATTATTTACTGGTATAAGCTACCGGTGCTACTACTACTACTACTACTACTACTACTACTACTACTACTACTACTACTACTACTACTACTACTACCACTACTGCTACTGCTACTACTACCACTACCACTACTACTACTACTACTACTACTACTACTACTACTACCACTACTACCACTACCACTACTACCACTACTACTATTGCTACTACTACTACTACTACTACTACTACTACTACTAATAATAATAATAATAATAATAATAATAATAATAATAGTAACAACATCAAGAACAATGTTCTTTGCTGCTTTATTTTTTAGTAACATGTTTTGTTCGTATGTTATTAGAGCAAATCCAGCAACAAAAGTAACTACAAGAGTAGTAGTAGTGGTAAGAGTAGTAGTAGTAGTAGTAGTAGTAGTAGTAGTAGTAGTAGTAGTAGTAGTAGTAGTAATAGTAGTAGTAGCAGCAGCAGCAGCAGCAGCAGCAGCAGCAGCAGCAGCAGCAGTAGCAGTAGTATATAAAACAAAATATAATAACAAACACAATGACACAAGTATATTTTATATGAAGCTCAGGCATTCATTAAACCCTTCAAACAAGGATAGCCATGACAACGCTACACTTTTTGCCACAAAGAAGTAATCAGCAGACCCCTCGTTCAATCCCCTTTGGTTGCCTTTTTCTGAGCAGCAAAGAAGAGGATGTGATGCCTCTCTAACCCACCTAAGAGGTACGGGTATTCAGGAATGATTTGAATGTAGCTCTTAAGCGCGGGTAAAGGACTGGTGGATCAAGTAAATAACAGGTAGAAAACAACACTAAAAGTAACCATCTGTCTTGCAAGGGAATGATTCGACGACTTGTTTTCTCTAATTTCAGTTTCCAATGCCGTCTTATCAGTCCCATTCAAAATTTGATAGTCGCATTATCACTTGTACAGGAAGTCTAGAATGTATGACAAGGGTATTACTAAAAGCTTTGATTTCTCACGTTATGGAAAGATTGACCGCTATGCATTTCTCTTCTACACTTGATTGTCACGTTGTTGCTTACCGAAAAGTACTTCAGAACACCAAGACAGAATTATCACTAAAGTATTGAATATGTCATCCTGTAGGACAAAAATAAAAAATGTTTTGTTTGCCCTATGCTGCCTATTAAGGAAGATACCAAAATATGAAATCGAGGGCATTATAGAAAACTTGCATTTGCTTAGGCACAGAATGAAAGACTCTCCACCTTGTTTATCCTATTAATCTCTCGACTACTCGTTTCGGTCGGATTGTCCACTGCCTTCACTTTTTCCAGGCCCTATAATTGATATTTGCTTGTCATTTTCTCTTTCTTTTATTTATTTATTTTCTGTCTCCGTATATCTTGTTTTTTTCACATACATTTGTTTTGTTGTTGTTTATAGCCCAGCTCCTCTTGTCTGCGTGGTTAGGGGGCGGGGAAACTGTCAAGGACATCACATTATTTGGGCAAAAGGATTATCAAAACCTCAGATATGTTATGGTAGAGACCGAAAGATTGCAAAAGATTCACTCTCTCCTCCATTCCATCCAACCTTCGACCGCCGCGATGTGGTTTGTTGAGGAAGACTTCAAACTATTTATTGGCCAGATCGGCGTGGAAGGTGGTCAGTATGGCGAGGAAGAGCGTGAGGGTGGTGGTGGGCGTGTCTGGGCAGGGTGTGGAGGGTGCGCGGCCACGTCAGGGGAGCTGTATATCAGTCAACAAGCCGCGATAACACTGATGGATGTTGTTTGCGGAGGTAATAGGGAAGGATTTGCCTCGTGCGGGGTAGAAATATGTGCATTTAAACGGTGTATCATTTCTGCATCGTAAAAGTGTCCGAAAACTTCCCAGACTCGAAGGAAGGGATAATTTTTTGACTAAGATTTATGTATTATTTTCTTTGTTCACTAGATTCTGCTTTGTCTTGCGAGTTATGAAGGAATAATACATGGTGTGTGTGTGTGTGTGTGTGTGTGTGTGCGTGTGCGTGTACATTTTCTTTCCCAAGCACTCCATCAGGCAGGATATTTGCAGAAGAGTCACCTGAGTCATAACCTTCATCTCACCCTCAGTATGGGCTACACAAGCAGTGTTTTGGATTACTTTCCACGTTGTAAAGACTGATAACACACCACCATTGCAGACATATTCAATACATTTACGAATACATTTCCAGCTTACAAAGAATTGAAAATAAATGAAAAATAATAAAAACTGTAATGCTAAAATAGATGCAGAAAAAATCGTCCAATATTAAAGGATCAAAGAATTAAAAAAAAACTCTCCAAAAATCAAAACCTTCGAAAGAAAAGAGAGAATAAAAAAAAAATCGAATGCACAAACTCCCAGAAATCTCGCAGCATCGTGGCATGGAAATTTTAAACCCCTTAGGATAAAACTACTATTATTATCCTTGGCCGCAGATTATCAGTTCAATCTTTGGCCTGGATCATGTATGGCAATTACCACAACAGGGAGGGAGAGGGCAAAGCCTTCATCAGCCACAAACTCCTCGTTGTGCCTCCTGCCATATCGCGCCGTTTGTTATGGCTGTGAAGCCCTAATTGGGTGAGGCCGGCCAGGGATGGGGAGACTGCTTGGGTGCGGGGAGGACAGGTGGTGGAGAGAGAGAGAGAGAGAGAGAGAGAGAGAGAGAGAGAGAGAGAGAGAGAGAGAGAGAGAGAGAGAGAGAGAGAGAGAGAGAGAGAGAGAGAAAATTGAGTAAAGTTGGATCAATAGACAGACCTACATAAAGAAACAGATAAATAATTAATGAAAAGATATTGTTTAAATCTCGGATGATTTTAGGAAAATAAAATTATCAAATACTCTCTCTCTCTCTCATACACAAAGACACTCTTTTTTCTTCCCTTAGCCAGCTTCCCCCTCTTATATACACACACACACACACACACACACACACACACACACACACACACACACACACACACACACACACACACATTCCAGACCCCCAAAATAAGGTATGTGTGATGTTGTGTTCAAGCTTAAGACTTCTGTCGGAGGAATTGTCGTTACGAATAACACAAAGAGAGATGACGAGCCGCAGTTCAGGATTCGAGTAGGTCATGTCATGTTTATAAGGATATGGGAACTTCTTGCACGATATTTATTCTAGCAACATTCCATTTCCTAGATATTTCCCAAAATAGTTATAATCAATTAACGTGTATTATATGTTTGGCAGGAATAGCTCAATGTATAATTAGTAAAGTGATATTTTGTTAACTTATGTTAGGTTTGGTGTACAGAAAGTAAAGTAGAGGACAAGTACCTTCATCTTTTACAGTCCTAACTCCTCGTCGTAGTACTTGGGCGTTCTTTTTGAAACATGATTGATAAGTTGCCATTCAATTTATATTTGACTAATGACCACTGCCTCTGGTTAAGTGTGATTAAATATAGGAAATTTATCATTTAAAGAACTACATTGTAGAAGACTTTACTTGGTAATTTTCGAGAAAATAATCTACTCAAAATTTACATTAAAAAGTTTATACCGCACGGCCAGAAAGATTGATCAGGATGGGTTCACATGTTATTGTCATTTGGGTTTTTGCTTGAAGTGCAGTGAAAGGGGTATGAGATTCAGCATTCTTTTCAGAA
This sequence comes from Callinectes sapidus, assembly GCA_020233015.1. Classification (NCBI taxonomy): domain Eukaryota; kingdom Metazoa; phylum Arthropoda; class Malacostraca; order Decapoda; family Portunidae; genus Callinectes; species Callinectes sapidus. Next base: position 21,952,791 of record CM035196.1, read on the forward strand.
TACAAGAACATTAAGTTATTTATAGGGACCCGAATAAACTTATATGTGACAGATCTTGTGTAAAAGTACACCTATATGCTTCCACCAACCACACCTATTGTATCTCCACTAGAGATCTGAGTGTTGAGTTTATTTATCTTATTTAATTTAGTTTGAATGTTTTTTTATGCTTTTAAATTGTTGTCACTCATAGAAAGTTAGAATGCTTAGAAAATAGAAGCAATTGCGTGTGTGAATCTTTATCAAATAATATTTATTGTGGTAGTGATTTAGAATGAGTATGATGAGCAAAATTAATTCTTATTTGTTTGATATGTTCAGAGATTTTGCTCTTTGCAATCTTAACGTAATTCTTGAATTATTGATATTCTCTATATTTAGAAAGTAATTGATTGCATCTTGTGGAAGGCGACCAGTGCAGGAGATACGCGACGTGAGCCTGAAGTGTGTGTAGCTTAACGCCGCAACTTGTGTGAGGTGCCTCTTGCCCTCACGCTTTCACGCCTCTCAGTGAGGGAGTCCCAGGTTATCACGCTGACCCACTGAAGTCACCTCATAAATAGTACCGCGCGGCGCTTCCCGTTGAGTGGAATCCGGACGCTCGTGACGCTCCTCGGCGGTAGGACCTGCAGTGCCCGCGTGGCTGATCGAGGCGCCCACACACGACACTGCCATTCCCCCGCCGCCCACCAGCAGGGCACACACTGACGCCCTCTCATCACGATAGCCCAGCTGCCCTCCCAGCCTCATTAGGGGAGAGAAATGGGGTTCGAAGGCCTTTATTTACTGTCGTCTTTTGAAGGTTATATGGAGACTTCAATGCGTCGCGCTGTCTCGTGATAGTGATCTGAGGAGGGTCGAGTCTTCCGGCTAGGCGAGGACCGATTACTGCCTTTCAATCCCTCATGCTGGTCTTCGTGCTGCTCGTTTAGCGGCCGCAGCCTTACACTGCAGTGCAATTTCCTTGTTTTCTTTCCCTTCGGCAATCGTTCATCCTCCTGTGTCTGGTTTTCTTCTTTTTCTCATCAATTTTTACATTCCTCTGGTGTCATTTTGTAGGAGTTGCACATAACAATGGCGTTCCCTCAGGAGATAGAGATAACGCTGCGCTGATGTGCTGCATTAGATAATTGTACGAACACAACTGATAAAACTGATACCCTGATAGAGGAAGGTCTGAGGCCTCTGCACCATAAATCAGCGGCCGGGCAGTGCAGGGAGGCCGCGGCGGGAGGACCGAGGCAGCGGGTGGGTCTGGCGGTAAACTGCAGAATAACAGTAGGATAGTGGGTTCCCCGTAGACTTTAGGCAGCACACCTTGGGGCATCACCTTAAAGCATACTGATTGTAAACACTGTATTGGACTGTCTTTTTTAGGATTAAATATGAATGATGTCTTACGATAATGATACCTAGATACAAATGTCACTTTGAAGTTGATAGTTTTTTATTGAAATAGTTCCATGTTCGTCTTGGTGTTGCGTACAGTAAATGGGGAGTAGTTCTTGTGAGTTATCTTGACGTGCAAGGCTGAAAAAGTAACACCTCCGTATGTGAAGATCTTGAGCATCGAAAATTATCAGATGCTTGCATAAAGTTTTGAATTTATGAATACACATCTTGAGAGATTTATAATTAGAGATGAAAACTCTGAATCTTTATTATGTAAAGTTGAAAACTTCAGTGAGGTAGTCAGAAGGTATCACAATTTGTTTCTTACACAGCAGCGAGGGTTCACTCAAGGCAGAGAAAGAGGCAATGGACGTGGATTCCACCTCGAGGCTACGGCTTATGGCGAGAACCCAGGCAGGAACAGCGCTGCCTGGAGGCCCCCAATGAGCTGCACTAAGTGAGGGCCGAGAGAGCCACCATCGCCCTCTATATTATCTTTGCGTGCGAGGCTGTCAGGAGAAAAAGAAAGAAAAGGGAAGGATAAGCCAAGCCGCCCACCTCGCGCGCTGCTCACTCGTTCCTGGCGAAAAGTTATGCTTCATGAGAACAAATTTCCTGCCATTATTTTCCTTAATACTCGTCGGGTTTAGTCTGCAGTTATCTCAATAAATTACAGCGCCCCTCATACATGATAAAGATGCCATCGGTGATACATGACGCCCATAACTCTGCCAAGCTCACAAAGTGTGTTTTAGCCCATCTGTTTTCCTGATCACTATGCTTGTGTCTCATTCATGATACTTAACCGAGTCTCCCTCTGCTAACTCGTCCCTATCAACACTCATCATCACCACCACCATCACCACCATCACACCCAACACTTGTTAGCCTTTGAAGCTTTGCCACATTATCCAAGGGTTCTCTCTCTCTCTCTCTCTCTCTCTCTCTCTCTCTCTCTCTCTCTCTCTCGTTGTTGTTGTTGTTGTTGTTGTTGTTGTTGTTGTTGTTGTTGTTGTTGTTGTTGTTGTTGTTGTTGTTGTTGTTGTTATTATTATTATTACTATTATTATTGTCATTGTTATCACCATCGTTATCATCATCATCATCAGATGCACCAATATCCCCATCATTAATACCACTGTCACCACTAACATCATCATTACCACTCCCATTGGTACACCTTACATATTATACGTCATACTCTAATCAACTCCTCCTCTCCTCATAACTCCCATCTTAACCACGATATCGGAGAAGCCATGCCTAATAGCTCACTTCCTCCTATCCTTCCACTCATCCACGTCCTGGCTCATCATCATATTTCTGCACGTAATCAGCCACAAGCCTCTATACTGTCCTGGAATTAGGAAACATGAAACATTGCAGACCAGGAGAGAAACAGAGGAGAGAAGAGGAGAGAAAAGATGGGAGAGGTGGGGTGACTGTTGTGGTTTTCAGTGTTAAAGGGAAGGAGTGACGGGTGCCTGTTTAATGAGACCAATATGTCTTGATAATGAGAGATAGAGAGAGAGAGGAAGAGAGAGAGAGAGAGAGAGAGAGAGAGAGAGAGAGAGAGAGAGAGAGAGAGAGAGAGAGAGAGAGAGAGAGAGAGAGTGGGCTATGATTAAAGAATAATAATAGGGATAAAACAAAAGAGGTAGACAAGAATAAAAAAAGATAAACAGAACCAGAAACGGACGAAATATATAAACAAAAACAATGCAATAATAGGAGGTGAACGTGGCTTAAGAGGACAATAACAAGAGGGAGCGTGCAAAAAGAAGGGCAACAAGACATACATATAGACAGACAGACAGACCCACAGACAACATAGGGGGAAGCACCTCAGCCTTGCCATCCGTCTGTTCCTGCGTCTTCTTCAATCACCAGCCAAGCGCCACCTATCAGCACTGCAGGTGAGGCTTGAAATTATACCCGAAATTAATCAAGGTGAATTTATTGGCAAAATAAATTACTGTGTACGCAGCGAAAGACGAGAGCCCGTCATTACTGTATCCTCCACGTTGGGCAGGGGTGCCAATCCTCCCCGACCCTCGAGCCTTGGAATCAGAACCCACACGAGTCACAAATAGACGAAGAACACTTGCATTCACACCTCACAATTCTTAATTTATGGACGATTACAATGACTGGTAGCAACGGACGGTGACTCGAAGGGAAAATGCGGTTTTTAACACTGAGAATACGCGAGGGTGAAGAGAGACACGCGTGGCAACTCTGAGGAACACACTGGTATTGCTATCATTACCAAGATCCAACTCTCCGTGCTATCTGGCGGTAAAGATGGCTGGTTGGGGAGGGGGGGCGGGGATGCAGAAGGAGGCGAGTAGGGGTAGGAGGAAGTACAGGTGGGTAAGGAGGTGGGGAAGGGGTGCTGCCTGGACTGTGGGGAGATGGATGGGTAGGTGGGGAGGAGGAGCAACTTGGGAGGAGGGGAACAGAGGTGAAGGTGCCAATTGGGGAGGAGGTGATAGGCGAGGGAATGAGAGGAGACCATGGGGAAGATGAAAGAGGGGAAGGAGGAGGAACAGTGGTTAGGAGTGGGAGGAGGGAAGGCGGTTTGGCTGAGAGGCAGGAAAAGAAGAGGAAAAGAAGGGTAGTGGAAAAGATCGGGAAAAAAACAATAAAGGGAGAAAAAAGATAATTGAAATGGGATTGCGAAGGAAAGAGAGAGAGGTATAACTTAACGTGTGTTTAAATGTAGACGATAAGAGTGAGAGGGAAAATATGCTGTATATATTAGCATTAATCCAAAGAGAAAGCAGTTATAGAGATAGAAAACGTCTCATCACAATACCAAAAATGTATTTACTGTATCATAAAGGTATAGAAGTATAGATTGTTCTTTGAAGTACCTGAATTGTTATTTCTGCCCGTAAAGAAAAGTGATTAAGAACAACAAAAAAGAGAAGAAAAAACATGAATGGAGAAGGTATGGTTGTCAAGTACTATCATAGAGAGTAGAAATGAACGTCTGTCACTCACTAAAACTGATATCTGAACCAACGGAATGTCAATACTAGATGAATCATGGCTACGGAAACTTAGGAAAACAATATCCAAGTCGATTTTTTTTTTTTTGTGTGTGTGTATGCCAAAAGCAAAATAAAATGTATTAGAAAGGTCCACTGCGGTGCCGGTCCCTAAAAAAAAGTTACATAAAAGATTCAAGGTTTTTTTCCGGTTTTCCTCCCTTTACGAAGAAATCTGTAAACTTCTAGAGAATGTCAACTGTTTGGTAATGCGTGCACCAAAAACCTCGTTATAAACCCTTGAAATACCTCAAGTAGGGTGTCGCATTTTTTTCTTTTTTTATTCTGCTTATTATTTGGCGATATTATAAAGCTTCAGAAATTCATGTGGCGATTGAAATAATAAGGACTTTTGGCCATTAACCTACTAACCTCCATAGACCCTTCTTAATATAAATGAAATAATTTAATCACATTCAAAACTCGTGGCAAAAAAAAATGCCCCAATACTAAAGGAATTAGTATACAAAGTTGAATAAAGCTAGAAAGAAAAAGAAAAAAAGAAGAAAAAGGCATACAGTGAACTCGTGGTAAGAATATTTCCCCGTGCTGAAGGAGTTAATACACAAACTTAAAATGAAGCTAGAAGAAAAGTAAAATGAAGAAGAAAGGCACAAATTTGACTAGCAAAGTATTTTCACAAAGAGTATAGGTACAACTCGCACAAGAAACTCACAGAATGACAGGGGATCACGGACGCGAGGGAGGGGGGAGAGGCGTGTTTGGACTCTCACGGCGCCGGGAATGATGGGTGAGCGCGAGGGGGCCACGACACCTGCAGGAGGCGAGGTAATGGTGTCCGTGGAGTGACGGTGATGGATAGATGGCGTGGGGTGACGGAGGCCCGAGTGAAGGTTATCTACTCTACGTATCATTATGTGTCTATGTATCTACGTATCTACGTGTGTGTGTATGTGTGTGTGTGTGTGTGTGTGTGTGTGTGTGTGTGTGTGTTTGTGTGTCTGTGTGTGTTTGTACTGAGAAAAGTTGTAGGGTGAAGAAGACAGACTTTTTAAATAAAAGCACACAAAAAAGGTGTCCCTTTAAGTTTCTGTGATTTGGTTTAAATAAAAAAAACAGGCAAGGAATAAGGCATACAGGTAGAGAGAGAGAGAGAGAGAGAGAGAGAGAGAGAGAGAGAGAGAGAGAGAGAGAGAGAGAGAGAGAGAGAGAGAGAGAGAGGGAGAGACAGACAGAGAGAGAGTCGATGTTATGTACTGTCTCTCTTTATTCATTAATTTAGTGCAAACTTTATAAAAACATTTACTGTAGCAAGAAATATAACACTCGCATTGATTTACTGGACATTCTTGACATCTCAGTGGACGTCTACCATGGCTGGCCTCACCTTTCTACCTCACTTGCCGCGTCACCTGCATCCTTAGTTTCCCGATACTCAGCCGTTCATCACACTTAAGGCGGTAATTTCTCCCCTTCATCGCCCCTTCCCTCACCGACAGCTGCACACCACACAGCACCCACCACACACCACACCCACCCTTGCCCCGCAGCAGTGCTTAGGGTAAGGAAAGGCAGGATTGAACACCGTTACCCTGTATTTCTCACCCGTGTAGGATATTGAGCGATAGATAAAAGGAATTTCTTACCACAAAAAGCGATAAGGTTACTAGTTTGATCTCTGACTCAACGTTATTCTCTCTTTCTTTCGGGAACAACATTTTTCTCTCTTTTTTTCAGGAACGTTGTGTTGATTTATTTACTTTAGATTTACTGTCTCGTTTTCTAAAGGGTTTGGTTTCTTAGCACGACTCTATTCAAAGACAATCGAGATAAGTTGAGTTATTATGGGTGGATTTTTTTTTCCCATTGGTGATGTAGACTCCTTATTAGATTGTCACAGAAGTCATAAAACATTCTTGAAAATTCCATTGACATCTATTAGAGTGACTGGAGCTTGTTGACATTAGTTGTAATAGTGTATTGAAGTGTTTAGGTATAAAAAAAAAAGTGTTTTTTCTCACGTCTCTATTCGACGGCTCTTTTTCTTTTTCCTTTAATTTTTTTCGTTGTCTTTAATCTTTTTAAATAGGTTTCTTCCACATGGACCAATCCTGCACAGTGTCTTCCGTCATATGTTTTTGGTTTCCTCTTGTGTACTTCCTTACACAGTCTGGCCACATTTGTTTCTTGTCTTCCTGTGCCTCAAACCTCCATCATTCTCTCCTCTTCTCTTCACATGGACACCCAACAGCAGCCTCCTCTCTCGTCCCTCGTTGCCACTCCCAGCAATATGTCACAGTTATGTATTTTTTTTTCCATACTGCGTTGGCCACCACGTCCTCATCTCCCCCCCCTCCCTCCATCACCACCCGCGCCTCCCCCGCCTCCAGCCCTGATCGCCATCAATAAAATAGTCCAATTGACGGTGGCTGGTCCGGACGCGGCAATCACCATATTCAATGTCATCACCATAATCCTCACATTTACCCCCAACAAAGCCTGGGCCATCATTGCCATCACCACCACCATCTCCGGCACATGAATCATCATCATTAAGACTAAAGCTACTACGAGGCCCCCAGGCGTCGATTAAATAAATTAAATCATACCAAAACAGTGAAGAGGGCTATTGCGTGTGACAGTGATTTGCGCGCGTTAACTCATCAATATGCATTAAACTCTCTCTTGCAATTCTCCGCCTAATCACTCTAGGCTGTGCTGGTGACGTCACGCCCACTCACTCACTCACCGCTCACCACTCATCCATTCCATCCTCCACCGCCGCTGCCTTCACCGCCTTATGACGTCAAAAACGGTGCTGCCAATCAAAGGTGAGCAAATTGCCTTGTATTATCTTTCGTTTCGCTTATCAACACCTGGTTATTTCCTACCAGAAGACTGTCCCGAGTCAACGAGGCGGTGACGCACTGCTCTTATGTCAGAGGCCGCCAGGGGAGGAAGTTGTGTGTCGCAGGTGAGGAGAGAGGAAGAGAGAGACGGAGAGTTAGGGGCCAGATGGGGCGTGACCTCTCCTCCATCACTCTCTCCCTCCTTCCCTGCCCTCCCTCCCTCCCTCTCCCCGGGGTGTACAAAATGAACAAGTTAGAGTAACCCGGACAATCGCTGGGTCAATTCTGCCTGTGATCAGTACGCGTATCACATCATCACGCCGCAAATTACATACCATTATCCCGCGCGTCAAGACTATTTGAACTAAACTTTAAGGAATCGCCCGCATGCCGCAGAGAACCGCCCCACTACCTACCTACCTTCCTTCCTGCCTACCTACACCTCCTCCGGGACAAGGTGTGTTTCCCGCCCGAGGCTCCACCGAGGAAATAAATAAATAAGTAAACCTCGCGGACCTGATCTCCAATTTATGGTGCCAATTTATCATTCCATAATTTATACTATATTGAAATCCTTCCCTCCGCCTGGTATTCCCCTAAAGTGTTGGACGAGAGGTCTAAAAAATCGAGGCCCAGCCGGGGAACACAGGGACAACACAGACGCATCCCCAGTACCTCCACCACGCGTTTGTGAGCCTCCCGTAGCCAGGGACTGAGGCTCATTAGCGAGGGTGAGGTAACCTGGCCTGCGGTGGCTTGCCCAAAGAGAGAGAGAGAGAGAGAGAGAGAGAGAGAGAGAGAGAGAGAGAGAGAGAGAGAGAGAGAGAGAGAGAGAGTTATGGAGGCTAAGGATCAGGTCGAAATACCCGACAACAACCTGGACTTAGTGCGTTTAATCACTGAATTATTAGAATGAAGTAATTAGACAAGAGGGAAAAAAAAGAAAACACGGTGAATGTGGAACGTGTGATGCAGAGAACAGGGAAAGAGAGTTTATACATTTGATAACTTATATGTATTAGGAATGTTTACGAGTGTAGGTATGTATTGACGTGTGTGTATCCATAGTAAAAAAAAAATAATAATAAAAAAGAGAGAGAAAAGAAAAAAAAACATCGAAAGTGTGTGTGTGTGTGTGTGGGTGTGTGTGTGTAGGCTAAATGAGTGTTGCTTGTTAGTATACGAGCAATTAGCAAGGCGTATACAGGCCGTATCATGCCCGGCTCGAAATGCATCGCCTAATTAGATACGTACGTCTCTCTCTCTCTCTCTCTCTCTCTCTCTCTCTCTCTCTCTCTCTCTCTCTCTCTCTCTCTCTCTCTCTCACCCAGGGCAGAGTGGAGTGCGAGTCCTGGATCTGATGGAGCAACTCTTACCACTGAGCAAACGAGGCAATTACGAGGTGATGCCCGATAATGCATGACTGCGCTGAGATATTGAAGTATGAAGCCTGCCCGGGGACCACCTCGTGAGCTTAGCGTCTGCTAGGGAGAGGCGCGCCCGAGTACTGTGGCCAGGGAGATAATTAGTTTTTTCTTCTATTCTTTCTTCTTTTCTTCTTTTTCTTTTCCTTCGTCTTACATATAAAGAAAGGTGGTGAAGGAAATAAGTATAGGTGGGGAAGTTTTGTTGTTCTGGTGCTAATTAAGGATACATGAATATAATATTTAGAAGGAGGCCAGTCTGCATGTATGTCTGTTTGCTTTTTTTCTCTCTTTTTCCATGTAATATGTCAAATAACAAAAAACTTGAATTATAAACACTTTGAAATCCGAGCAGCAGCCATCATGGAAACATTATGAAAATATCACGAGCACATCCATCCATTCGTAAGTGTTTAGTTGTCAATGCCATCATAGAAACACCCTTGATAGCCACCAAAAACTTCCATTAATGTTTATTAACTGTCAAAAGAATCATGAAAACACAAATGAAATCCCTGAAAACATCCAATCCTGTCCGCTGAAATGTTTGAGAATACTCGTACTTACTTATGACTCAATGTTAAGCGTGTGGGTTCCGAGGCAGCCACGCGAGGATAATGAGGACAACAGGCCTTTCATTCGTACTCCTAAACGTTTGGGCGTCTCATCTCCAGTACTATTAGCAGGCTCTCGTGGACGTTATTAGACTTATCAAAGGGGCTCTCATGACTGATAGTTTAACAAGGGTTCTACACAGCGAATAAGAACAATCATGTATATGGTCTGTAAAAGAATGCTCTCGAGGTATCGACATGTTTGCTCTACTGGAACTTATTCGTGGTATCGAGGTTGCTTTCGTGAATGTAGTGATAGTCTGACAAGGTCTGTACACCGGGAATAGGAAAAGAACTCATGAAAAAAATAATAATAGTGCATCTGAGACAGTATAGGTATGTACTTTTGAAGTTTATGATATTTATCATGGATATTTTCATGACTCTATCTATAACTTCAACAAAGATTCTGTATTTTGAATATTAGAAACACCCCTTAAAAACAGAATATTTAAATGTGTGGCCTATGAAAAATAAAAAGTTTTATGAGGGAGCAAGATGTTCAGATATACTGTGCTTTTGTCTCAGTACGTTTGTAGGTTTGTACTGAAGAAGCTTAGTCTGACCTCAAGCACCTTGCAATGAGAGAGAAAGAGAGGGGGAGATAACAGACCAATTATGACGGATGGCTTAATTACGTATTAATAAAGACTTAATTACTGTTTAATCATCGCCAGAGGTGAGTAATCGATGGTAATTTATTTCAGCCGCCAAGGTAATGACTTTCTATACTCGCTCATTTACCCTTCCATTTTTCTTCCCGCGCTGCGTGTTGGATGTCGCGTCTCTTAGCCCCGCTGGACCCCTTGATGTGTAGTGCGTGTATGTCTGAGTGTATTTTTTTTTTTTTTTTTGTATATCTGGGAGACTGGTTGAGCAAAAATAAATTAGCTCGCCAACTAACCAAACAAACAACAAATTACCTAAGCAACCAACTCACTGACTACCCAACCAACGGACTAACTTTACCTAAGAAATTCACGTTATAAGCAACAACATTATATTGCCTACGTTAACAAGGGCACTTACTTCGATATCCCTTCGTCTATTTACGTGGATGAACTCAAACTAATATACACCAGGCGAGCAGCACACCTCAGGGCAAATCACACACGCTTCCCAACATCACACATTATAATTTCCTTTTAATGCCAATTTATGTGGACAAACTCTGGAACTAAATACACCAAGCGAGATTAACAAGTCGAGCAGCACATGCCAAGACACATCACGGACACTTCCCAACGGCACACATTATAATTTGTGTTTTTATGTCAATTTCGGCTGACAAACTCGAACTCAATATACTGGAGGAGGATAATAAGGCGAGGGACGCGGGTCAGCACACACACTTCCCGGTGGTGCAGAGGGAGGGTTCGCCGCCTGCGTGTTGGTGGTGGGCGGCTAGCGGTGTGAGGGATGACCACTGCAGCCCCGGGGGACGCGCCACTCATAGGCTGGGCACGAGGGGTGTAGGTTTGCGCGCCTCGACCTATTGGGTACGGATGGCGGCCACCTCGAGCGTCTTGTTTGTGTGGCTGAGCTAGCGTGGGCTGTCTGTCTGTCGAAGTGGTGGTTTGCATGTCTTTCTGTTTGTTTGTTTGTTTTGTTTATGTGTGTTTTCAGTTGTTGTATGTATAGGTGTTGGTATGGTTGTTTTTTTTCAAATCTGTACGTACTTTATTTCATTGGAGTCGTCTTCTCCTTCTCTAGGTAGTTAACGCTTCATGTTCTTCGTTTCTTCTTTAAATGTTTATTTCCTCTTTTTTCACAATTATTTCTAGTCTTCGATCGTATCCTAAAGACATACTCTCTCTCTCTCTCTCTCTCTCTCTCTCTCTCTCTCTCTCTCTCTCTCTCTCTCTCTCTCTCTCTCTCTCTCTCTCTCTCTCTCTCACATACATATGAGTCTTGATGGACACACAGAGTCATGAAGCTGGTGGTGATGGTGTTAGTAATTGTGATAATGGTGATGGTGGTAGCGATGGTGGTGTTGGTGGTTGTAGGAGACATCCACCGAGGAATAAGGAATTGTTGATAGAGTGGCAGTTCAGTCTCTTATGTCACCACGCTGCGCCTGCTACCTGTGTGGGCTCGCCTGATGAAGAGTTGTGGGTGTCCTCGCCTGTATGACAGAGACAGCGGGACACAGGGACGCGGCGATACAGTGACACGGGAACACTCCACTGATACAACTCCTCGGGAAACACAATATGCCTGTACTCTAATAAATGTACATACGAAGCAAGCATAAGTCGTAGTCCTGAAGTCCCCCATGACGTCCTCACACACAGGGTGGTCCTCTCTCTACAGCAGCAGATTTAAGTACATCTCAAGAGTTCATTTCGAAGTTTTTACAACCATGATTATTCGCTGCAGGAAGCAATGCCATGTGTTTTCCTGAAAAGACGACCTTCCCTCTTGTTTGGATGGGCTAAATTGGATAGGCAAGTGTCCCAAATATAGGTGAGTGTGACCTATCTTGACTACTTTACGGGGAGTGGTCCAAATCAGCCGCAGTTTATGGCAAGGCTCTCTGAGGAGGGTCCCTGGCTGACTGGTGGCTGCTGGGGCGTGTGTGCGTCCGTCCGGGTGTCGCTCAAGGGCCAACCAGCCACCGAACCAGCCAGCCAGCCAGCCAACCCGCCACTCAGTTAACTAGCCAGCCAGCTAGCCAGCCATTCACTCAGCCAGCCAACCAGCCAGCCAGCCAGACCACGAGACACGAAGGTGGGCGGAAGGACGAGGGCCGGGCGTCAGGTAGTAGCCTCGTGTGGAGTCCTCCTCCAAGTGATCATTACAGCGGCCAGCAAAATTTTCTCTTTCCACGAGACTGTCCTTCCTTGGCAAACATGAACCGGGTTTCTCCTCACGCCATTCCCTTGCACCACATCCACTCCACTGGCAAAGTAATAATAATTGCATATAGTAAAGACACATTTCCATACCATGATGAAACATATCAGTTCCCTGGCCTTCCTTCCTGACAGAGCCGAGCATCTCATACCCGTACGTATATAGAGAAAGCTGCCGACGCTATCATGAAGGCAACCAACCAAGTGCAGTAAAAAAAGGAGCGTCGGTGCGAGGCAGAATCCCCTCTGCTCGACACCGACCTTCGTGTTTCAAGACATTTGGATCGTGATTATAAATTCAGGCGCCGCGAAACAAGAGCCACTCCACCCAGACTCTCAATTTCTCTCGATCTTCATAACCATTCCGGGGAGCTGCTCAAATACGACTTCTAATCAGGCGGATATTGATGTTTGTAATCTCTCACTTTAACAAAATTTACAGCTCTTTGTTCCTCGGCCTCCCTCGCAACTCACAACTCATCCTCTCCTTTATCAGCGCGTATCTCTCTTATCTCTCACTCTCGGACGTATCATGTGATGGCGTGATCGCTATAATCTTCATCCGGAGTGAGGGCCTCCTCCTCCTCCTCCTCCTCCTCCTCCTCCTCCTCCACCTCATTCTCCTCCTAACCCCCTCCTCCCTCTACCCGGCCATCACTCCTTCCCGCCGCGCCGTAAGCCCCACCCAGGCCCCTAGAGCTGCGTGCACCACACACTCTTATCCATCAACCATTATAACGCCTTTCGCACCAAAACAAACACCTTATTACATCCTCCTCCGATCCCTTGGAAAACATGTAATGAGGCTGCCTGGCACACGGGCCGCCCCTCGTCCCTGCGGCCGTGCGGGTAGGAGTCTCCTCATCGCCGCGCCGATGACTTTGTGTGAATAAAGGTTCTATATATATGAAATTTTGGCCACGGGTAAGATGTGGAGGCGATCGTACGAACAAAGCGCGCACGTATCCGAACACGAGGCTCCGCCCACGGGCCGATAATCACGATGCCATCACTCTGCATTTAATGTGCTGATGGAGTCGCTATAGCTCATGCATGCGCTGCAATTTGCCCACATATTACCCACCATCACCTACGGCGCCGGGCTGGAAGATCATAAGAGTGGCTTCGGAACGGACAGCTCCACCGACCCGGCCAGATCGCGTTCCAGCATTTTTACAACGAGTTTTTCACATCCAGGTGTTGGTAACTCGAGACGTTTTCACTTTAGGCCGGGATTGTTTCGCCTGAAATCTTCATACTTTTCCTCTCTTTTTTTAATCATCGTGGACGTCGAGGTGCGTGATCGATGACGCTAAATAAGGTTTTAATGGGAAGCATAACAGAAAAAAAAGAAGGAAAGAAGGAAAGGAAGTAGTGAGTGCACGATGTCCCAGAAACAATTAAGAAAAGCAACGAAAAAGATGAGTTGCGATTATTCTGGTGGAATAGTAATAGTTAGGACCAAATGATAGAGTGGGATATTCTATTCCAAGGTTAAGTATGAGGATGCGGTTAGTTTGTCAGCCTGGCCGTGTGATGATCAGACCTAAATCAGCCCAGATGAGCAAAGTTAATATGGCGGCTGCGTTCATCACGCCGCCAGATAATTCCCCTCTTGGACAAAAAAAAAAAAAAAAAAAAAAACTCAACACTTGTCATTATTTTAACCCTTTTAAAGTTGCTCCATCGCGTCCCCTTTTTTCTCTCTTCTCTTCACGTTAATCTTGGCGTGGCGTTGGGGTGAGATTGCAAGACACAGTGTGGGGAAAATTGGCCGAAACATTACCCCAAACATACTGAAACCACAATAAACACCTTCACGGGGAACGAACGCTAATGTTAAGGGCGAGGAAGCAGCGGCCGGGCGCGGGCTGGGTTGTGTTTTCGGCCCCGACACAGCCCTGCAATTTTTACCTTGATGTTAATAGACTACTGATGTATGATGTACGCGGGAGATGTGTAGATAGAGGGACGGGGTGTTTAAACTACAGAGATGCTGGGAGATGACTGGAAGATTACGGGTCTGAGGGGCCAGATGAATTATGGATTTGGTTGATGCGAGAAAATGGATAAGGTGTATGTAGTCCTGGCGATGCGGCGGCGGCGGAGGTGGTGGCGGCGGCGGCGGTGAAGGTGGAAGAAGGCCTTGCAGCACCTCTGTTATTGTTGGGGATCACCTGAACAGCGGCGAGCGACATGACAGCTTAGTGTTGACTCCGGCGTTACTGAGACGCGGGGAGGGAGGCTGCGGGCCCGGGGTGCGTGGAGAGGCGGCCGGTGAGGAAGGGCTCGGCGAAAGGGTATGGATGGGATGCGGCTCGCGTGTCAACACAATATTAATATCAGGTTGTATTATGCGAGGGCCTCTCTGAACAGGATTATGTGCTGATGCTAATTATCGGTGTGCTGTTCTACTTGAAGCAGCGGAGGGAGGCGAGGGAGTGACGCGGCCTCCCTATATCTCAAGACAAAGTGTGTATTAGCGCGAGTTACGGGACGCGTTTCTTGCCCTCAACACTGAACGCTATGATTGGATATTATGTATAATATCACGTGCACTAATTTCACCCGAGTCCTTACGTTGGTTGGGGAAATGAAAAGCCGCAACTTTCATGTGGTAACAATGTCCAGGGATTATAAGATGAATGAATCATTTTATGTAATGGACCTCTTTCTCTCGCTCTCTCTCTCTTTTTTTTTTTTTTTTTTGGCTCCCGTGGTGATAAATACACGGGCGAAGGTGAACCAGGTTGGTCAAAGATTGATATTTGGAAAGTACCACGTTTATATTCCTCCTGATGGTGGTGATGCGGGTGATGTAACGACGCAGGTGTTGCCGCGTCCCGGCCCCACCAGACAGGAGGCGGACTGAGGGACACAGGGACTGGAAGGGCTGCTGCTGCCTCTCTTTCGTTCCCTCCCTGTCGCATCTTCCCTGCTGCTTTCTCCCTGTCGGTGGTTTCCTGCCGCTGCCTTCCTGCGTCTACTCCCCTATTGGTGCTTCCCTGCCGCTGATTGCTTGTCGGTCCCTCTCTGTTGGTTCTTCTTTGCCACTGCTCCTTTCAGTATTGGTGAAGGTGAGGTCGCAAAAAAATGACTTGTGTTGAGTGTGATTTCTAAAGACTTCTCACAACAATCTTTGATATGTTGTTATTCGTGATATGCTGTTATTTGTATTCTATTTAGGGAAGTTCCATTTACTCAGACTTACAGTACATTCCGGTAACAATAGAGGTTTTAACATTGAACCTTTGACTCTTGAATAACCAACTCATAATGACCACCATTAAAAAAAAATCATTTTTTATTTTTTTTTAAATTAATTAATTAATTAATTTATGTATTTATTTATTTATTTATTTGTTTGTTTGTGTGTCTGTGATGTACTTCGATAATTCTTTAGTTTCGAATAAAATCTTTTCTCTTTTTTTATGTATTAGAAGAATATTTCTTGTGTTGTATAATAACAGAGGAATATCGCAACAACAGAGGTTAAAATGTCATTCCCTGTATGTTACAAAGAAAAATTAAAAAGACAGAGCAAAGGAGCATGCGAGCTCTCCGTCTGTCTATTTTCTCCTTACAATGAGACAAGAGAGACGGACGTCAGGCAGTGAATAGATAGATAAGAGATAAATCTGCATCCACTAGATTCACCCAGTAAGCGAATTAAAGAAGATGGAGAAGCCACGTGGTCCTGTTACCTTGAAAGTCACTTGTCCCCTCCAGGCTCAAACAAGACTGTCAGGCAGAGACGAGAGGAGGAGGCAGGGTCTTGCTCCTCACCGCACATCATAAACAGGAAGGGTGCGGGAGTCCTGCTCTGCTCTGTCTTGCCTTGCTCTGTCTTGCCTTGCTCTGCCCTGCTTCTCTCCCTGCACTACGCACCTTCCACTACCTGACTGCTGCTATATTGCCGTGAAGAATCGCAAAGAGCCTCGCCGTGCACCAACAGCGAGAGTCTGCGGGTCTGCGGGTTTGCCTCAATCGCTCGATACACCCAAGTCACACTCATCAGTCTCCCGTAACATGCAATTTATTCACCCCCTTCCGAAATTACTTACTCCGGCACACAGGCGCAGGAACGGGTAATCGTCTACATACATGATTGGAGAGGAGCGGCGCGGCAGCACGGGAGTCATCATCCTACCGAGGCACATGCATCACCGCCAATCACCATGATCACGCTGACACGCAAGTGCCATCCCCTCCGCCCTCCACGCCTCTCCCCTGCGAGATAGACGAATAGATAGGGTTATAAAGTTACTTTAACCAAATTATTCAAGACACTTTTTTTATCATCACTCTTTCGCTCTCTCTGCTTCAGGCTTTGTTGACGAAAATTTATTGTATGGATATCTATTTTTTTGGAGTAACAGCAGATAAGTTGACGTGTGTGTAGGAATGTCTGGAATGAGGTGTTTTCTTGAACAAATGATTCACGACGCTTTCTTTCGTCTGTATCGTTTTTGCACTTTGTTAAAGGAAGGCATTGCATGGCTAATTAGTGTTTGAGTAACGGCAGTGTAATTGACGTATCTTATGTAGAATTGTCAGGAATGACGCGTGTCTATTGAGTCTCTTAACCGAATCATTCAAGACAATTAATTTTCACCTGTCTCTCCTTTACTCTTGTACTTTGATTAGTGCATAATTTCTTATATTTATTGTTTTTTTTCTGATAACGCCAGAGAAGTTAACGCATCTTTTGCAGAAATATCTCGAATAATGTGTTTCCATCAAAAGTTTCTCTGAGGAACAGCTTCAGGTGGCGTGCGGTGCTATCAGGGATCACAAGCTTCCAGGGACGACTCCGCTTTTCTGTAGCTCAATGTTGCGTGTGATGGACAATATATCATTCTATCAGGAAATGATCGTAACAAGCTTAGTGCTACAGATATTTGCTTGTGGTAGGAAAGTACGGTTGAATATCAGAAGAGAGCAGGTTTGAAAGAGAGAGAGAGAGAGAGAGAGAGAGAGAGAGAGAGAGAGAGAGAGAGAGAGAGAGAGAGAGAGAGAGAGAGAGAGAGAGAGAGAGATATGTCTGTCTGTGTGTGTGTGTGTGTGTGTGTGTGTGTGTGTGTGTGTGTGTGTGTGTGTGTGTGTGTGTGTGTGTGTGTGTTTGAGTGAGTGAGAGGGATGATTTTATCTAAAGCGCTTTCACAACAGTATCATGCATCTCAGGCGATTAATCATCGATATATAAAAGGAACATTAATTTATATTTCCCTTCTCTCATAACTTGACCTCCTTTAGTATTCTGACTTTCTATTTCTGTAACAAACAATTTTATAGCCTTTTTCGCCCGATTTTTTTTCTTTATTTTACCTTTGCATGATCCTTCCTTGTACCAAAGTATTCATGAATCCTTTCCCTCATGTTGAAGAAAACAAAGAAGGTATAGTTTCACTTTTCCAGTCATTCCATCAATGAAGGAATATGAAGCAGTAAAGTAAGGATGACGTATTATCGTGTTTGACTAAACTTAGGCAGTATTACTAAGAAAAATTTACACCGTAGACATAAAAGCATTTTTTTATTTATTTTTTTTATTATTAGTTCACCTCTGTTTTGAAAGGCATTCTCTTTACATATGCACACACCACATCATTATGTTGTTCCGAGAAAAGGACATAGTAATCTAAGCGTTTAAAAATTGAAAATGAAACAGTTAACTGGTTTAATTTTGGATGCATCTTGGACACACTTACGTTAATAAAAAAAAAGAAAAAAGAAAAAACACAGTAATTGAGGAATCAGTTTTTTCCCATAGGGCTTGCATGCTAAACTCATTAGTTCCGTATTGTTTGTGGAAATTAACAACGGCTCATTAGAATCTTTTTGTGGTGATTACTTTCCATGGAGTAAATATTTTTACATCTCGAGCAATGGTACCGGGAGAGTTTCCTCAGCAACACAACCTTCCGCTAAAAAGAAGTGCGAGACATACCAAGCAAATGAAGATGCTCTGAACTAGTAATAATAGTATGTGGTGCATCTTACCTTGTAGTAAAAACAACGATGAGAATACAATCGTGCATAAATAAAAGAAAAAAAGAAAAAGAAAAACAATACCCTTACAGTAGATGACCATGTGTGGAGATGGTAGAGATAGTAACATGTGTAAAGGTTACGTGCACGGTGCCCCCTCATGTTCCTTTGAAGTTCAAGTAAAGTAATACTTGTATGCCTCATGTTCATGATCTGTTCACTTTAAAAAAAAATGCATGGTAAGCAGCGCAGCAGATGTGGGCTGTGTGGTCTGGTCAATGATAGTGCTGCCGTAGCTTGCAGGTGCCGCCACTGCCGCCCTTTAGAGCGCCTGGTGTCCCTCTCCGCCACGGGAGGCGAGAGTCTTCCTTCATCCGCCATCTCTCACGATGATAAATTACCGATAATTCGATAATTACGTGTGGGCCGTGTCTAGTGTTCGGATAAATAAGGCTGCGGTGCGACCCAGGGATTGTTATCAGTGTTGGCTGCCCCGGGTCGTGGCGAGGCGCGGACCCCGGATGCAGGGTGGGCGGCTGCCTCCTCCCAGCCTTCGCCCTGCCCCGCTTCTCCAGGAATGTCCTCGAGTCTTGCAGCCAAACAAGGCAAGATCTGAGAGTTGCTTTCTCTTATAGGAGCTCCAGTTTATCTGCCAACCTTCAACATTTTCCTCCCTCACCTTAGGAAACACCAGCGCACCAGAAAGATGAACACGGTCCCTTGTGATAATATGAATAATTAAAAAATACACACGGGAGATGAACCACAAAGACTATCCCGACGAAAGTCACGTGTGGATACAGAAACAGAACAGTAAATACTAAAGCGATCTTCTTCCAGTCAATCAGCCAACACTCGATACACTGCAACCCACCAGTCAGGTTTGTGCTCCCGCGGCCTTGCTCCCCCACCCGGCTGTAAAGTGGCGCCAATTTACGACCCAAACAAAACACTCGTCAGCCTACTGGAGGAGACCTTGACGCGCCTCCTGGCTGCTGATCCCGCGAGTGACACATGTCCAGGTTCCCACGACGGACACCTTTGTGATTCTCTCGTGTCTCCGAACAGCCATGAGACAACTGTTCATTTCCTTTACGACCAGAGAGAGAGAGAGAGAGAGAGAGAGAGAGAGAGAGAGAGAGAGAGAGGGAGAGGGCAAGGGGATCGAGGAGAGACATGTCGAAGTGTAAAGGTTGCAATATCCTGTAACACTCAGCGCCCCGCCCGCCGACCGCGCCGCTGTAAGGTGTAGCGCCTCAAGAGCGAATTTCCCCACCATTGTGCGTGGGCCGCCTGGTGTCCGGTCCTGCTGATCACAGACGTGTGTTGACACAGCTCAACAACCCTTGGGCGCAGCGCCTGAAAATTACTGTAATAAGAGAACACTCTATCATCTCCGTGTCGTTGCCAGATTAGAGGGTTATCCGAAATATCTCATATCTTCTCACGAGTGTATCGTAATGAAATAAAACAAGATCCGCGATTACCTTTGCATACTGGGATGTTTCTCAGCCACTATTGTAATTCTGTACACATGATAAACTAAGCCACGAATAATTTACGTAATCAGCGCCCTGGAATGTGAGGGATCG
This sequence comes from Callinectes sapidus, assembly GCA_020233015.1. Taxonomy (NCBI): domain Eukaryota; kingdom Metazoa; phylum Arthropoda; class Malacostraca; order Decapoda; family Portunidae; genus Callinectes; species Callinectes sapidus. The sequence continues at coordinate 21,972,522 of CM035196.1, forward strand.
CGGCCACGAGACTGGCGGGTAGGACAAGCTGGCAGGCTGACGGGAGGGCGAGGCGGAGAAGGAGGCAGGGAGGTGTGGGCCGTCCTCTGCCGTCCCTCGCCCCTCATCCTGACGCCGATCGTGATGGATATGAATGGTATTAGTGTAAGTGGCTTCGTGTTTTAGGAAAAGCAGGCGAGGCATCATCTTCCGCAACGTGTATTTTGGTGTACTTCAACTCCTCCATTTCCGTGCCTCGTATCATTTGTATGTCTTTCACCATTGCGTAAGGAAAGCTTCCCGTAACCGCAGGCCACTGGTACTGTTGCGAGGCTCACTCTTGATACAAAAAAAGAGTAAAAAGTAAGGTTGCCCTGCATGAGAGTGCGACGTCAAGAAAATTGTTACAATAAGAAAAAATACTGAACAATGCAAATGTTTGGACAAGAAAATTTACTGTATCATTTTGTGGTCCCTTCGTGGTCGTCTTATGTTCCTTTTGTGTTTTTTTACTGGAAGGTTTTTTCATGGTTCTTTCGTGGCCCTTTTATTTATTTCTGAGTTCTATAATGTTCTTTTCATGGTCTTTTTCTGGTACTTTCGTGGAGGTTTTAGGGTCATTTTTAGTATTTCAATGGTCCTTTTCTAATACTCGCGTGGCTCTTTCCTTTAATTTTCCTTTCCTAATCCTTTGATATTCCTTTTCCTGGTCTTTTCCTGGTACTTTTATGGAGCTTATAGGGTCTTTTTTAGTATTTCGATGGTTCTTTTTGTAATACTTTCGTGGCCTCTCTATGGTCATTATCTTTTATTTTATTTTATTAGTCCTTCATGGTCTTTTCTGGTACTTTCGTGGAGTTTTTAGGGTAATTTCTCAGTATTCTAATGGTTCTTCCCTGATATTTTCATAGTCTTTTTATGATTTTTTTTGGGGGGGTGCCCTTTCGTAATCCTTTAGTGGTCCCTTTGTCGTCCTTTCTTGTTTTCTTACTGGTCTTTTCCTTGTCCTTTCATAATGCCTTCGTGGGTCTTATTTGTCCCACTTTTGTTCCTTGCATTTTTTCCGTTGTCTTTTGGTAGTCCTTTTCTGGTCCCTTCGTGTCTAGTCAGCAAGGGACGCACATCAGGATTTTGAGACCTTTAAAACCCTCGATCTGACTGGAAGTGACACCATGAATAAATTTCCATAATTCCATTGTTTTACTGAGCAATAGTAGGAGTACAATCAGTAGTACATGATTTTGACAACTCGTTCGCTCAATACACTTCCTGTCAGCTGTGTCGGTAGAAACTGCGCTCTAAACTTACATAACATAATCTAAACTTTTTCCTAAACTTGGGAGAATTGAAGGTAATAATAAGATTAGATAACGTTCGATATTCAACAAAATTATACATCGAAACTTACAACTTATATCAACAGTAGTGACATTGGACATTGTACAATGAACGTACACAAAAACTTTAGATTAAGCATAGAAGAACATTTTCATGATATTAATAAACCGACCATTGGAAAGATATTTTATTCGTTAACGTCTCTCTTAACTCTTTCAGTACTGTGACACATTTTCATATTTATTCTTCTTACTATTTGACGATTTTATACAGCTTCACAAACTTACGTGGGTATCAAAATAGTGACGACTCTGGCCTTTAATCTTCTGACCTCCATAGAACTTTCTTGATGTCAAAATAATAATCTAATCTTACTGAAAACTGAAGGAAAAAAAAAAAAGTTCCATTACCGAAAGGGGGTTAAGCCAACTCTCTTTTTCATTCGTGTTTCTAGACATTGCATACTCTTAGAGTCTAAACATTCATCATGTAAGCTTAACGAATTATCTTTTTGGCTTTTGAAAATAGCCCTGATAAAAGAATAAATCAGGCAAGAATGAAAGGAAGGACACGCTTTTTATATGAACTTAAGGAATACTTCACCTTTACTATCCTGCAGCTTTCACTCTGGGTCAGGTAATGTAGTGTATAAAAAAAAAAAAATGGTGATGACTAACATGGCTGTTGCTGCTTGTTCTTCTTTTGTGTTCCATTGTGTTTTAAATCTATGCAAAGTATCATCACCATTGCTATTTATTCCATCACCATCACCGTAAACACCTCTATCATTCATCCTCACTGTCACCATCACTATCACCACCACCACTGACCACCATCATCATCAGTCATCCCCACCACCACCATCACCACCACCACTACCATCATCATGAAAACCAAAACCGCCACCCACCAAGCCCTATCGTTCCTATCATTCAATCACAACACCACCTCTGCAATCACCATCATCAACCCTGCACCAAAACATTTCATTAATGCCTCAGATGTCACCACCACACCCTCCTTTCCCATCACCAACACCACTACCAGCACCACCACCATCACCAACCACTAAGGTCTCGCCTACCCTCGCATACCACCACTACCACCACCACCACCACCACTACCAGGGCTGTCAGTCAATCCATCGCGTGTCTTCCCAAGCTTAAGTCGTGACAGATTTTCTTTAATTTTTCCTTCGTGTTCTTCTCTTCCACCTTCGTATTTTTGCTAAACCAACTCTTGAGACGCGTTTGTTATCTGGAGCCAGCGAGATGAAAGCGAGGGGCGTGATATACTCTGGCCCCGGGTCGTGACGGTGTGTGTGTGTGTGTGTGTGTGTGTGTGTGTGTGTGTGTGTGTGTGTGTGTGTTTTCAAGGGTTGCAGAAAGAGGAGGATTAGAGAGAGAGAGAGAGAGAGAGAGAGAGAGAGAGGCGATAATGGCATATGAAACAGATACTAACATATTCTTCCAAAATCTATGAAGACAGATACAGACAGGAAAGAAGAAATATTAAAAAAAAAAAAAAAAAGGAAAACCACAAAAAACTATTGCATCTTTCTGTGATAAATGCAATATCTTTTTACTCTCCCGAAATCCTAAGTAAAAAAAAGATGAGTATTCAGTGCAGCGTCTCATGATTATTAACTTTTTTTTAATCTTTACTATTGTTTTGTACCAGGAACACCAGACAAGGGCTAGGAAAAAAAAAGTGAAAAAAGACCCACCAAGATACCAGTCCCTAAAAAAAAAAAAAAAAAAAAAATAAAGGATTACTTTAAATTTGAAGAGCTGGAGATATTTCACGTATCGCTCTTTAATCACAAAGCATTTTTTTGTGTACCTTTACAGATGCTTTGTAACGTTATACTGGCTGGAAAGTGAAAGGTATTCTCTTTATTTTATCATTATGTAAGAGCTTGTGAATATCTTATTTATTGTCGTTAATGTTCTATGTTATTGTTTATTTTTCCTTATTGGAGTGAAATGGTTAATTAGCCAGTCAACGAGATGTCTTTTATACATTGTCTTCCAATCAAAAAGCCATCATAAGTAAGTTTCCCTTTCTTGTAAAGTACTAGTGCCTGTCAAGTAATTTTAGCGACAACAGAGCACCATTCATCTCTTCTCCCCGCCATCCTGACCACATCTTTAATGATTCATTCCCTTACCATGTCTTCTCCAGGCACTTCTTTAACTCCTTCCAGCAAATGGGTTTTATGAGAGGATTGTGAAGATTTTGTACAGTGCCTTTCATGCATTAAATTATAAGGTATCAGTATAGGAATTAAGCAGAGAGAGAGAGAGAGAGAGAGAGAGAGAGAGAGAGAGAGAGAGAGAGAGAGAGAGAGAGAAGCAGAGAATACACTTCCAAATTCCGAATTGTATAGAGGCAAAAAGCAACATAACATGCAGAAGATAGTTACTTTAACCCCTTCAGTACTGGGGCACATTTTTACCACGAGTTTTGGGTGTGATTAGACGATTTTATTAACATTAGTTAAAGTCTATGATAGTTAAAAAATAAATGGCAAGAGTCTCTACTATTTTTACCCCTACCTGAGTTTCTAATGCTGTATAAAATCAATAAATAATAAGCTGATTAAATATGAAAATGAATCCCAGTACTGGAGGGGTTAAGAATACACCTAAGAATACACTCGCTGGATCACTGCAAAGGCCCATGTCAACACGCTAATGGTTGACAGTCTCCTAGAAAGCAAGGCCATCACAGTGAGAGACGAGCCGTAGAGGGACAATGTGCCAGTTAACTAACAATTATCTCGTGTTAATGGCCTGTCCTTCTCCCTGTTACTCGCTGTGCTGACGGCATGTTCTTGTCTTACCATGGGGGAAAATATGCTGCAATTTACAGTATTTTTTTTTTCAAGTGACGTCTTCAGGTGAACATTTTTTGCTCCCTTGTAAAAAGCCCCGATTTTGTGCATCCATCCATCTGTCGCCCTGAAAGAGTTAAAAGGTTAAGAGTGAATATATCAGTCTTGGTGTGGCTTCTCGTGCTCAATGAAATGGCCTGATGCAACTTGAAGGATACATTTTAGAAGGTGGCACTAAGAGTAGGAGTGGTCGTGTAGTTCAAATGTTTTAGAGGATAATAGCTATAGATTTCTTTATCATTTCTGAAATTAGTTGTTATATTGTCATTAGCAGGTGAATAATTATTTCGAAGTCTGATGTGGTTTGAAAAAAAGAGAGATAAGTAGTTTAACTGTTACTGAGCATTGGATGTACACTTTTGTTCAGAAATATTGTAAAGGTTTCCTCTCACATCACATCTCAGCTGGAAAGGTGAACTGTTTATTGCATTAAAAAAAAATCTACTGACAAGGGCAGGGTTCCAATAGTTCAAATATTTTAGTATTTGTAGGTATATTTTTTGCCGAGTAAAATCAAAGCTTATCAAAGTACCAGATTTCTAGCTATAGAGTCAGCTTGATATAGTATATCTATGAGAAGCTTGGTGTTTACGTGTCTCAGTGCCGCGCGTAGTGTGCCAGCAGGTGACCACGAGTAAAGCGTCAGGGGCCACCAGAGGTCCCGGCCATCCATCACCCCCGTAATCCCGCCTCCCGCTGGCCCGCCGCTGAATATCGAGGACCATCAGTCTAGGCAGTCAACTTGCCGCAGCCACCTGTACATTAGCTGTAATTAGGCCCAACTCATCAATCATTTAGATGGTAAATTATTCAATCATAATCTTAAAGCTCATCTTCAATGATTGCAGCCAACACGTGCCGCAAATGTAATTACTAAGGAAGGGACGGCCGGGAGACGCGGCTGTAAGGCACCGCCCGACGGAGGCTGCGAGCCTCGCCAAGTGCCGTCCAGCCTGAGACAAAGAACGAGGATGAGGAGTGAGGATTGTGAGAGAGGAGGAGGAGGAGGAAGAAGAAGAGGAGGAAGAGAAGGAGGAAAGGGCGGAGGAGCGGACAGGTTGCGCGGAGGAGGCTGTAGCGCGCCGCGGCGTGGTGTCGGACATCATGTTGGATTACCTGGCGCGGACGTCGCTCACCTTGAAATTAGTCTGCCGCTGGAGTCCACGTCGGGTTCTCTTTAGAGCGAACTTGTGTTGGGAGAGGCGAGAGTGAGGCGACGAAGGGGGATAGGAAGGTGGTGGAGGATGGGGTGCCGGTATTTTAGGGGTGGAGGGGAAGGGAGACGGAGGAGGATGCATGATGATGGAGGGAGAAGCGAACGTGGGTGGCAGAGGATAAGGGTATGAGAGGAGAAAAAGGGTGGAGGTGAGAGAATTAGTGTGAAGGGAAGGGAGGGAAGGGAGGGAGGTGGTGTTGTTAATAGGAGCTGTACATGTCTGGGTAATAAGATGACAGGGGTGGTGTTGGTAAGGTGACATGGTAAAGATGAGATGGTGGTGATGGTGAGACGGGTGTTGCGTGTTCTTGGTGATGATGAATTTGAGTGGAAGAAGAGTGAAGGAAGGGAAGGTAGCTGCAGTTAAACAAGAAGGGTGACACAGTGAAGGGGTGAGCAGAGGAGCATGTAGCGGTCTGACAGAGATGTAAGGAAGGTGTAAGGAGCTGTCACGGGAGGTGGGGAGGCGAAGCAGGGGATGTGAGGCAACCCGGTAGGGGAGATGAAGTAACCTGGCAGGGGAGGTAGAGATAATTCCTTCACCAGTACCTCACCAGTACACAAAGTCCTGCATGTTGAAAATAATTGGAAAATGATGAATTGTACGTTGTTGTTTTTCTTTTGGATTTCTTTTACAAACGCAACAATGTTAAATATATACCAAACTATCAGGAATGCATAATAATATCTTTCATTGACTTTAATTCACTTCGGAGTTTTTGATACGTTGAGGAAATCAACAAAACAATATTAAAAACTTGGCTAAAAACAGATTGCTGCTCAAACATTCTTGAGAGAAGGAAGAATTACTATTAACATTAGTCAGTTGAATTTACTTGATACAAACCAATTTTAGTTGCAGTCGCACAAACAAGACTAAAAGACATGTAAGTAATTGTTTTATGTTTTCTGGAAAGCTTGTTATGTTACCGCTCCTGAAAGAATATATACAACAAACAATATGTATAAAACCCTATAAACTACGTTACCCATAAAAATATTAGCTGCAGCCACACAAATGAGAGCAGGAGAGCAGTGAGTAGCGTGTTTCCTGAGAAGCGCGTAAAACGGACCCAGTCGCCCCGAAACAGCCCATTTTTCAGGCCCTTCAGGAGAGCGCGGCCCCTCTGACCGCGTCTAAGTGGTCAGTCTCTCTGGGTCGAGTCCTCGGGCCTTGTTTTGATATGGAGTGATTAATAGTGCAATTTTCTCATACCATATCTCATCATCCGTGAGTGTAAAGGGCGTATGCGAGGTGCGGCGCGAGACTCCACGATGAACGTCCCTCGCTTTTAAAAAATGGTGTAGGCAATCTGGGTATCGTGAGAGCCCTTCATCAGCCCTGTATCTGATCTCTTTAAGGTTTCTTTATTGATTGCAGGCTTCCTATTTCTGTCCTGAATATACACTTTAGGCTTCCAGGATTGAAATCTTTATCAAAATAACAAATAAGTTCCCGCCGCCGAGGTGTGGCAGAAGGAGTGAGTGTGGCTGTGTCCTCTTGTCGTCTTGTTGGCCTGTCGTCTGACGCTCCCACCCATAACTTTTACTAATTATCTTTATTTGGAGATTTGTTTCCATACGAGAGAGAGAGAGAGAGAGAGAGAGAGAGAGAGAGAGAGAGAGAGAGAGAGAGAGAGAGAGAGAGAGAGAGAGAGAGAGAGTCAATCTGTAAAAATGTGTATTGTTTACTAGTTAGGTGTGGGAAGGTGGGAGGGAGAGGAGGAGGGAAGATTGATGCACTACTTTCGATTGCTTTCACGCCCCTCGGTCTAATTTATCTTGTCATTAAAAATGTATGTGAACACGGAGGTGCTGAGCGATAATTATCTGATAGCAATAATAACGTGTGGCGAAGGTCGGGTGAGGAGCGGGTGAGGAGAGGCTCAGGGCGTCCCCCCCACTGCCTCCCGTCTGCCCCGTCACCCATCCCTCCAATCCCCGCCCCTTCACATGCCTACGTAAAAATGTAATTTCATAATAAATCTTCACATTAACCATATCACATTTTTCCTCTTTTTTTCGGGCCCTTTAATAAGTGACCATCAACGCCTCGATTTTAAGTGAGCACCGCATTTAATGTTGAGATGCGTGGGTGCTGCCTCCCCTCCGTTGCTGCAAACCCCGGTGTGTGTGTGTGTGTGTGTGTGTGTGTGTGTGTGTGTGTGTGTGTGTGTGTGTGTGTGTGTGGCGCTGCCGGGAGAGACCTACACTAGCGGCCACCCTTCCTAAGACCTAATGTAGCTGCGGTGAATAGCTCTGTGTTGTACCGAGGTCCCCATTTGTCTGTGCTGCGAGAGCGAGGCCCGAGGTGCTCTGTCGCTCAGTAAGGCACGGACTGAATGGATAATTAAAGCCTAGTAATCACCGCTCGGAGCTGCCTCGCCTCTCACCACCACCATCACCACCACCACCACTAACCAAGCCAAACCAAGCCAAGCTAAGTGTATTCCCCGGACACGCCAAGCCGGAATGTGAGAGTCGGGGTCGTAATGGCAACCCACAGCCGGTGTTCTGTGTTGGTAAATAAAGATCTGTAAGGCGCTTGCTGGGCCTGCGCGGGATGTAATTTTGGAATCTGCCGCGATAACACATGGGAGGCGGAAACACCGATGGCGAGGCTGATAGGCTAGTTTTTGCACATTTCTGACATGTTGCTGCGGCCCTGCCTCCTCTCTCTCTCTCTCTCTCTCTCTCTCTCTCTCTCTCTCTCTCTCTCTCTCTCTCTCTCTCTCTCTCTCTCTCTTTCTTTCTCTCTCTCTCTGCTACACCTCACAGACATGTGTAAAAAAAGGAGTAAAAAAAAAAATAGTTGCAGCAGAATATGTGATTTGTGTCCGTTGTCCCCCACGGCGAATAAAAAGTGGGGAATGCTAACAGTCCCGCACTTCGTTTGCTGATTTGGACGCGATACGCCTGGAGCAGCCCGGGCGTGGAGGGACGAGGCTCGCTGCACTGGTGACGACAACGGCTGAGTTACCTGAGCTGCAGAGGGGAGGAGGCGACGAGTGAGTGCAAGAATAAGCGCTAAAAGTTAATGGAAGCCTCCAGACTGCAGTCACCACATCAACTGAACGTGTGAGCCCCAGTACATATGCTCGGGTATTATTTTCTTTTCTCGTCTGTCTGTAGATCTTTAACTGATAGGCTTCACGCCCTGTCTCTCGTGCCTGAAAACACACTCCTTGGAGACACGCTGGGATCCTCCTCCTCCTCCTCCTCCTCCTCCTCCTCCTCCTCCTCCTCCTCCTCCTCCTCCTCTTCCTCCTTCTCCTCCACCTCCTCCTCCTCCTCCTCCTCCTCCTCCTCCTCCTCCTCTCGCCATCTCTCGCCCCCCTGAACACACCGTGGTGAGGAATAAGTAGTAGTGCTTTCTTTTATTCTTTTCTCCCTCTCGGATTGCGTTCGCCACACGTACAAAGGGCTAATCCTGACCATCTGCATAACGCCGCACTTCCTCCTCGCTGGGACGATACATCACCGCGCCTGTTAAAATAGCGAGGTGCCGCTCCCCACGTTATCTGGCCGGTGAAGGCCCATAAATAATGTCAGTGTGACGTGCCTGCCGGTAATGCCAATGATCCCCTGCTCGTAGATCTGTATCGCCCCAGCCCCGGTAATTCTCACCTTAGTCGAGTTTGTCTTTCCTCGAGGCGGGTCACTGCGGCCAGATCCTGTCTGTCCCACCTGGACGCCGCCGCCGCTGTGGAGACCTGGACACTCCCGCGCTCCTGCTTGTGAGGGAAACACACACACGGTGGTGCTAATGAAAGGTTCATGATGCTGTTATTACGATTCCAAAATGTATTCATTGTTTTGTTTTCTTTAATTATGGTGCTATCAACTATGTAATGGAGTAAGGTTATGTGTTCTTAAATTACTCCTACCTATTTCTACATAATTTTTAAAACCTCCCACACTTTTTTTTGTCTTTTCAAAATATTCCCATTTTCTTGCACTTTTTTTACATTCTCATACACATCTAACGACTCCCCCATGACTTCCTTATCTTATTATACCTTCAAAACACCATCCTCACAACACTCCGATGCCTTCTCACAAGCTCCTCACCTTTCCACACCTTCCCACAGCCTTTCTACACCATTCCCATCTTCCCACACCCTCCTACACCGTGCAGGATGCCCCAGCACCGGCAGTTCCTGGATGGCGGGTCGCGGAGGTGCGGAGCCTGAACACGGAATGGACAGGTGGAAACGTGGGTGTTCCCTGTCGAACCAATCAGCAGATCACTCCTCCTGCGCGTCACACGAGGAGGAACACGACAAAAAAACGCGGAAGAAAACACACATTGCCATCCCGGGAAACACGGCGTTGGTTCTCGAGCTTCTCTCCTCACATTGTAGCAAATGGTGATCACAGGACGCTGGACAGCACCAGTCTGCAGCCTCAGATGATAAACACCCGAGGTCACGCGAGGACTCAAGCGTCGGCAAACAAGCCAAACGTAGTGTCCAAGTCCTCCCTGTGTTCTCCGCCATTGATAACAGACATTAAGGGCCTAATGGTGTTTGCAGCCTTAATTTTGGGGTTGAAATAAGAAAGGTGTTGATGTCTAATGATAGCTGGCTGTGGTGCCCGTCCGTCAGCGCCGACTGCCCGCCCCCTCCCACTCCTGACCCTCCTGACTCCTGCTGCATCTCGCACACTGTGTTTCGTTCCTTTTCCAAGTGACACAAGGGCGCGAGGCGAGGTGCGGGAGGCTCACCACCTCGACAGTTCCTCAGCTCAGACAAGGAAAGTCGAGTACACCCTCATCGCAAGTACTGCAGGTAACCATCAGAGATTTAAAGTGAAAACAGGAATTCTTGGGGCACGTTGAGTAGAAGAATGAATTATATCAAGTGAGAACGCACATGATATAATATTCTGTCGCTATAGCAGCTCAAGAATTTCTTCGCTGGAAACAAGAAGAAAATATTTATCTGATGAAGGGAAAGAAATGCACTTAGTTCAAATACAAGTGGAAACTAAACGAATAAGGCGTGTTGCTTTTGTTATTTTGACGAAAAGTATTTAAGTTTTTCAATGGTATTGTGAATTTAATGGTAAAAAAGGGACATTAATCGAAATAAGGATAATATTGATGATGATATCTGCCCTGGTAAAAACACAAGAAGAAACAAGAAGAAAATATTTATCTGATGAAGGGAAAGAAATGCACTTAGTTCAAATACAAGTGGAAACTAAACGAATAAGGCGTGTTGCTTTTGTTATTTTGACGAAAAGTATTTAAGTTTTTCAATGGTATTGTGAATTTAATGGTAAAAAAGGGACATTAATCGAAATAAGGATAATATTGATGATGATATCTGCCCTGGTAAAAACTTTACGTATTGTTTGAACATCAAGTTTACAAACTTCTTTCATTAATCAGCATGACAGTGTTTATTGACATTTTTATTTGTTTGAACAGATTAAAGATAAATACTGTATATCACTTAACAAGTAAAATTGTTTTGGTATATGCCAATATGTATTCAATCTAGAAAATATTTAGTGTATACTCCATGTACTATTTTGTGTGAAGAAGAAACTTAAGAATCTTGAATTATTTCGTTATTATGAGCTGACCCTGATCAAATGCTTCAAACATTTCAAATGTTACAAATGTATGGTTTGAGCAATCTCTGTTTATAAGTTCATAGTGACCATGTGTGCTCACACAAAGCCAAAGAGAAAAATCCTTTATAATAAAATGTCTTTCCAGCAAATAGTGAAACTGTCTTATATAAATTTTCCAATAGTGGTTGAGGTTTTTTCATCAGTTAATGAAATTTATATATCTCTCCAACAATTAAAGGAACTGTTCTATATTTCAAGAAATTACTGAAAATAATAATTTGCCCAGGATTGAATGAAACCCGTTTACTTTTTGTACTATCTCAGAGTCTGGTCCATTCTATCAAGAGTATGAGACCTGGTCTGTTTTCCCGCCATTTACTGACACTAGCCTTATCAAACAAATAATGAAACTGTTTTTTTGTTACAGTAAACGACGAAACTGCTAATACTTGAAACATTTTTCCAACAGTTCATGAAATCAGCAAGCAGTTACTAAAATTGACCAATTTTCAAGTATTTATAAAAACATGGTAGTTTGTCTTGCTTCACAATGTACTGAACACTGAAACAATACAACACTTGATAACTGTACACACGACACAGAACACCTCATTGAATCGCTCTCAGGTCACCAGCACAGCAGAGAACACCAGCCCAAGTCATCATTATGATGCTGTCACTGTGGTGCGGAAAGAACAGCTGGGAATGGAAAGCACATTTTAATTTGCAATTGTCCCGCGGGTGAAGGTTTGCAATAACCTTTTCATTTCCTAATCACACGACGGGATCGCGAAATATCACAAAGGCTTATAATGGAACTAATTTCACGTCTCCGTAATAAGCGGCAGATAAATTCACAAAGTTAGTTGGCCGTGAAACAGCCTCATAGTGGAAGGAGACCCGCGCTGGGCTGGCTCAGTCTTTTGCTCCTTGTTATATACACTCCAAGTAACACGACGAGGTAAAAAGTGGGTATTATGACACAGGGACGCAGCGACAACATGCAAGAAAGGAAGGAACAAAGTGGTGAGAAAGTGAAGAAAAAAAATAAATGAAGCAAAATATTGGAGAAACAAAACAAAGATATACGTACAACTACCAGGAACAAAATATACATGACAGAGAAGAAGAGACAAAGAGAAAATAAAAAAAATAACAAAAAAGTAATGCAAAAAAGGAGGAACGAACGAATAAACAAATTAAGTAAAAGGAGAGAGAAAAAAAATCATGATATACTTCTACCACCAACACAATATATAAGGAGGAGACTGAGGAATAAGAAAAAAAAAAGAAATGAAGAAACTAAATACTGAAAACGAAAAGAAAGACTGAGAAAATGAGGTAATAGAGAACAAAAACAGGTGAAGGGAAAACTCAATCACACACACACACGCACGCACACACACACACACACACACACACACACACACACACACACACACACACACACACACACACACACACACACACACACACACACACACACACCAACAATAGAATATGTAGGACGGAAACTCAGAAAAAAGAGAGAAGCAAAGAATTAACAACATAATAAAAATAGATAATAATGCAAGTAATGAAGCAATAAAAAAGAAGGGCTATGATGCCACATACTGAGCATCTGCAAGTCACATAAGTCATCATCTTTTTTTTACCTCCTTGTGAAAATACAACTAAAAGAATAAAAAATGAAAAGAAAAATCACATTCACTTGAACAAAAATATTATAAGTCATTTTGGGGGGATATTTTTTTTTTTCAGCTCATATTATACTCTGCCTGATGACTTACTCTAATAAAGTACATAATTTTTTTCTATTTATATATTAAGGAAATTGGACATGAACACACACACACACTCACACACACAGAGATAGAGAGAGAGAGATTAAGAGAGAGAGAGAGAGAGAGAGAGAGAGAGAGAGAGAGAGAGAGAGAGAGAGAGAGAGAGAGAGAGAGAGAGAGAGAGAGAGAGAGAGAGAGAGACCCAACTTACAGCTCTCTCAAAAAAAATGAAAGCAAGAGATATGAATAGAAAAATAAATAAATACACGTGCCCTGTTCTATTTTTTTTTTTTTTCTCTCTTGATACCATGAGACCAACTCAGTACACTCGTATATGAGACTCGAGGCTTACTATCTACTCTTTATTTGCTCTCTATTTGGTGCATAAAGTTATTATTAATATCATTATTTCCTTTTTATTATACCCAGCTTGGCAGCCTTTTGTCTTCCTTGTGTTATAATTCCGGTCCATACCTAATTCATTTCCTTTATTATGGTGTCTTACCTTTACTGACCCCAAATCCTTGATAGTTCCAGTTAAAAATTTCCATTACGCATCAACAATAAGGAATATTTTTATCTGTTTTCTACAGTTTCCTTATCTTATTTATCAGCCGATATATATATTTTTTTCAGGTCCTTCGTTGTCAGCTATCTCCTATAAAGGCAAAATTTGAGAAGGTACCAGGCCATCCAGTGATGTGTCCACTACTCACCATGACCCTCTGTGAGTGTTCTCAATGTTTCTGTGTTATAATATTACTTCGAGTCTTTCTTCCATCGACTTCCAATTATCAAAAGTAGGCGTTTGTTTCTCATCTTCCTTTTTTCTTCCTTCTGTTGTTCCCATCTATCAGATATTCATGGTCAACAGTCTGTTCAACTTCTGTGTGTTTGTATGTTTATTCATTTTTAAGTTTTCTAAGCTACTCAGATTTATTTTTTTAAAGTTCATTCGTAGATCGAAGAATTAAAGATTAAAGGAAAAATACTTAAGAGAGTAAAAACAATTATGAAAATGATGCTGGACTTACTAGAAGGTTACTAACTACCAGTATACCTCCATTTCTAGTTTATTTTTTCACTTAACAGGAAGTCTCCATGGTCTTGTTTATAAATGGTGAAAATGTTACTTTCTTTTTAAAATCAAGGGCCTGATGGTATGACTTTCCTGTTCATAAACTTGTATGTTGTGTTTATCATTTTTTGTACGTTTTTATGCTCCCTTAATGTGATCAAGCGGATATTTATCCTTGTGATGCATGTTAAACACTCGCTAAATACTTAAAAGAACCATTTTTGCAAACAGTTAATTCCACTAAGACTCGTTGACAGGGATAAGGATAAGACCATCACCACCATCACCACCCCCAATACCACGAATAATTGTAATATGCACTACGTCATCTGATTACCAGCCATACAAGACCCACAAAACTTATGTAGGTGTGGTGCAGTCCCTTATCATTCTCTATGGCGACGGCCGGAGAATGAGATCCCTCGAGAACCCCCAAACAACCCGGGATATGATCTATATGCAGCCTTCCTCTCCCAGCCTCTCTGTCAGACTCTGTCTCGCCTCGCCAAACTGTCAGCTCTCATTTCTCGCCTTGTCTAGCGGCTCTCATAATTATAAGCATTATCTTGTGTTATGGGTTGGCCAGCGTGTCAGGTGGGCGGCCTCTGCCACCACCCTCCTCAGGCAGAATAGTCCGGGGGTTTTTTGTCTCTTTGTTGTCTGTTGAAGTTGTCCCGTTTACCACAGGAAATACTTTTTGACGCTTCCCTTTTTATTAACAGTTTTCCTGGTGGCAGTTTCCTTCTCGTTCATCTGTTCTCGCTGACCACATCGTTGTTGTTTTGAATAGTTTGAGAGACTTGAGTTTGAGTGGGAATGCAAAACACAGCAGGATCATTAACTGTTGATCATGATTGTAGGAAGAAGGCGAGCAACAGAACACATTGAGCAGTTCCCGCTTGCCACACGTCACCTCTGTCTCAATACGGCCTGGCCTCCCCTCAGGGTTTGGGGACAGCAAACAGAGGCCAGTGTTTCGAGCTGACCACCATCATTACGAAGCACTAGGACCGACCAGCCTCGCTTAAAGCCTATAAGAGGCCATTAAGGTTCTTGAAAGAGTGTCTTCTTAAAAGAAGACTCAATCAAGCCATGTATGTTTGTTATGAGCGTGTTCCTTTCCTGTTTGTCACTGAATCCTTTTCTTTCTTTTTTCTTTCTTTTTTTTTGTGTGTGTATTACTTGACGAATTTTAGGAAAGGTGGTATTGTTACAGCAAAACCAGTGAATCAATCAATGTATGACTTAAAAAACTTCAATATTTTTGTGTTATACTTAATTGACAGTGGCGATCAATGATTTTGTTTGTTTTCACCTGTTTTGTGGACTTCTCTATTTTGCCTGCTCTGCGCATGTATAAGAAAATATATACCGATATGCAGGTATATACTTGTGTCACTACGGCCTTGGGGAGTGATGCAGTGTTGTGGTGAGTCCGGATGGGATAAGGATGCGGGATGATGGAAGAGAAAGGTAGCTGACGTGACCGTGGCAACGAACAGGGAGCAGCTCCTCCCCAGCAGCACGCCTCCCAAGCGGCGCCAAACAGACACATCAGCGGCGCAGTGCCAGCCCGGCCACAAAGGCTTCGACATTCCCGGGGCTACCGCTGTATTACGCCTCGCCCCGCTACCTTTGTTATGGTAAGCACCATAATGTATTTTCCCACTTGTGTATTCTCTGCCTCCCCTCATTATCTCATTCATTCCCGCGAGATCTAAACATGAACAGTTCAATTTCCTTGCCATCACAACCTATGAATTTATTCAAATCACTTCTTTGTTCAACGTCGTGGCCGCGTTACTCCCGCGGCCGTGCTTGCGAGGTCGGCCAGTTTATTAGGAGCCCTCCACTCTTCTCCCTCATCTTTTCATTGTTGGTGTTGCCTGAGCCATCGTCGCCATCTTCACCCCTCCCTCATACCCGCAGATACGGACGTGGCGACCAAATTAACATATTAACCAAGGTATAGCATCCACAATGGTCGTGTCAGTGTGGAGAGAAGCGCACTCATTCCACCTACTTATCTCCTGAATACATTATCCGGCGCCGGCCTTCACGTCTGCACTTTGATTACTTCTCTCTTCCGGCCCGGGAGATGAGGAGGGGGGAGTACGTAGGGAAGGGAGAGGCAGAGAGGGGAGGGGAAGAGCCGCCCGCCCACCAACGTATTAATTCTGAGCTTTCTTTCTCCTCGCATACGTGTAATTATCCTGACATCCCTATTTCGTGAAGTCTTCAGCACCCGCGGGACTCGAACGGAGAGGGTGACCAAGATCGCCTGCGGATTTTTCTCAGGTTAATCACAAATATTAAGTGAACGTGAGACTCATTTTTTATTCCTTAAACTGGGACTGGCGTGCAAAGTGGAGGGTATCGATTTAGCATTGCCTTTGGAGTAATCCTGTTCTGCTGTACCGCTGGGGAACCTCGCCCGCCTTGAGCACCTTATTAAAGAGTTGCTGAGACCAACAAAACCGTTGCTTCATCTTAAGGTTTTCAGAGTTGTGTATTATAGAGGGTTGTCTCAGGCCGCACTTTGGTGTTCTTATCCTGATGTTACATTGTATCATGATTTTCATAAACTCTTTTATTTCTGCTTATATTACTTCATCCTTGGGAAGTAATAAGTGCTAGTAGTCTTCTTTATCGTCCTCTTGGTTTTTAATCTGTTTGCACTTGTAATGCTAATTGGAAGTCTGGTCTCCACTAAGGTTTTTAATGTGGTTACATGCAGTTTGCTGGGCAGTTGTTTAAGTCGTTCACGTCTGTGAGAAGAGTCGCGTACAACCAACAAAGACACATCTTGTGGTTTGCTATGTTGAATGCACGGCCCTCCAGGCGCTGCCCGCAGCATCAACACCCTGCCTCCCTCCCTCCCTCCCTGCCTCCCTGCCTGCCCTGCCCCCCTCACTCCCGCAGCCAGACAGTTGTTCACGTACCACTCCGCTTCCCACTCACACATGGTATTATATCTCCAATAAAATAACTTGAGATGAACTGGCCAATTATTTATAGGTGTCAACGCAGGGACTATTTACCAGTGTTGATAATGATGGTAAAGGAAGGGTTACCTTTGTGAGTTATAAAATATAAACATAGTTATCATTTTTGATAGGTCGTGCCCGGAAAATTATCTGCGCCTTCACGGTAGACACGCTCGCAGCCTCGCGTCGCCCGATAACATCTTGACCCTCTTGTTTGGGGAGAAAAGTGCCAGAATGAGGCTGCTCTGCGGCGCTGCTTGGGCCCTTCTGGCTCTGGGCTTGAGAAGTAATCATATTTTGCTCGTGAAACTGTTTATGGTGTTGCGAGAGCGAAGAAAACCCGTGATTACAGGTATGTTCTTCAGACAGACAGCCGCCGCCGGCCTCTCTGCGTGCGCGCACCACCTCCTGCAGACCCGACACCGCGGGCCTAAAAGCCTCGCAGCGGGCGGGCAAAAATGACTCTTAATTTAGATATCTTGTGCAGCGCTTTTCCCGCGGAAATTAAAGCGATACTAGGCAAAGCCTGCGAGGATGGAATGCGCCTTTTTACAAAGGCCTGGGCCGTGCAACAGAGTACTGCATGTGACGCTTAACCAAACATGCTTTAACCCTTGGCCAAGTAAGCTTATGTTCTACCACCGGCGTTTGCTGGAGGCTTGCACCCAGACCCCTCTTGCCCCTAAGGGACGCCCAGTGTTAAAAGATGGTTCGCTGCTCCAATAAGTTTATGTTTAAATAAGGGTTGAGTAGATTTATGCCGCAGATAACGTAGCCTAATGAATCAACGAGGTGCCATAAAGCCAACAATGCCCGGCTTCGAAGTCGGCACTGACCAACAAAAGAATCTATAATTACGGAGAATCTCAGGCGGTCTGTTCCTCGGCGCGAGGCTCGCCGCGCTGGCCATGTGTTTGGGATAATATCGTCATTATGGCCAAAAGGTTTTGTGTGTGTACTGAGCTTTTCGCCGATTCGAGCCGGGATATGATCTGCTACATTAACGTTACAGCGGCGCGACTTTATTTAACTAAAGTGACGAGGTTCCCGGGTGTTCCACACCGTGTGACACCTGAGCGGCGCGAGACGCGATGAATGGGGCAGCCTGGCGACTACCACACCACGGCCAACTAATGGCGCAAAGTCCTGTTGAAGGGGTGCGAGCCGCGCCACCACCCTCTGGCGGCCACATCCCGGAAATTTATTGCCGAAGCAGTAGCTTCCATCTGTCGGACTCGCGTCGCGACCGAGACTCGCGTCCGCGGGGAACACTTATGTTCTGGACAGAGGGAGACGATGGGTGAGAGGCGGGGCAGTGCGTCATTGCGGGGCGAGGTGGGGCAGGAAGGCTTGCACACAGGCACACCGAGGCGCTGGCAGCGATGCTGATGTGGAAAAAAAAGGCAGAAAGAAGAGAGTTTTAAGCACTTAAATATTAACACCTTCATTATAAGGCATATTTTGCCCATGAATAATTAAGGCGTCCCTGATGGGCGGCAGCAGCAAGGGCGCGGAAGTCTCACAGCGCTGTAATTCCTTTCCCTCCATCGCCGCCAAATAAGGCCGTCCAGGTAGTACTGGAACACTGGCCGCTCCAGCCAGTCCGAGGCGGCTTTGTTATACAAGCAATAAATTTATCATAAACGAGTAAACGAGATGCTATTACGCTGTCTCTTGAATATTCCGTCTCGAGCCACGCGGCCTCGCCCCCGAGGCCATGGAGGGAAGGAGGGAGGGGAGGGACAGCCGCCACTAACCTTAGCCTTAATTGAATTTGTCTCAAAGAGTAAACTCTTCGGCGAGTCCCGCGGGGCGGCGCGGGTGTGGGCCAGGCACGGCCTTCAGGATATCCGTCACACCCCTGACCAACACCAGCTCAGGTGATTGTCCACCAAGACTAATAGCATTCATTCCATGTAATTAGAACACTTTGCCTTATTGTTCAACATTCATAACCTAAAAGCAGATCATTTTTATTTCCTCATCTCATTTAGATGTAAATATGTTCATAAATGGTTATATTTATAGTTTATGCTCTTGAATAAGCTATAGGAAATTTTTTATATAACTCACTGGCAATTTATCCATTTCTCATCCAAGAACACTTCCATAAACTCAATAACTTCCTTTGAATATGTAAATGTATCACTAAAAATACCCACTGGATTTTATTAAGATGTTTTACATTAAAGTAATTAAAAAAAAGTAAGGAAACACGAACATTGTAATACACTTTCCCAACAATCACAACATGGAGAATAGGAACATGTGGTCAGAGCAAGACGAAAGAGGATTACTCGTGAAAATAACCAGAAGAGAAAGATATGCACCGCTGCGGCAAAGATGAAGAGATTAGGCAGAACTTGTGAAGGGAGAGGAGTTAATGAGATGGAAAACCTTTGAGTCTCTTCTCTTAACGAAGGTGTACGGCGGAGGCAACACACAGACGAGAGGCGAGGCATCCAGAGGCGAGCACGCCCCTACATAAAGCGAACATTTGAATGGCGATAGAAAGTGATGGAAGGGCCAAGGAACACCTGACTTCACTGGTCGCCGAAAGAGATGCTTAGTGAGCCTCCAGGAGTATTGGGCCTGGTAAGGGATAGCCAGGTGATGCTGACTGGGAGGGCTTCAGTTGTAAAAGTTTCATTAGCCCTTTAACTTCTATAGCATCTAGTAAAATTTTAGAAAATGAGGTATTAGTGTAAAGAACTATAATTTGGAAGATGACACTGACCCTCAAAAAAATACAGGCATGGTGTCTAGTCTTAATCGTTTCATTATTGTTCAACGGCTTGGTATAATTACTCCCCTAATCACAGTGTCATTTAGGAGTAAAGTTGTAGGATTCTGATAGCTGTATCAATGATTGTGGAAGAAGGGACTAGATGTGTCTTTTTGTCTCTATAATGTCATTCTTGCTAAATAGTATTGTGTAAAGCTACTCAAATGACGTCATTTTAATAGCAGTTTAAAAAATAGGATGAGCTTTAATAATTTCGTAGATGAAGGAAGAGAAACATTCATGACAGGAACACTTAAGGACTTTTAACACGAAATGAATGTTGAATAAAGTATATATATATATATATATATATATATATATATATATATATATCTAGATATAGCGATATTATATATATATATATATATATATATATATATATATCAAGTTCAGGTTTTATTTTAAGGTCAACTGTCTTTCATACTTCTGTCTCAAGCCTCTCCATTCCCATCCATCACTGAAACGCTCCTGTTTATCCACGTCCACTCTACACAGCCACACACGAACTGCATGCAGAGTACACACACACCCACACACACACACCCACACACACACACACACACACACACACACACACACACACACACCCACACCCACACCCACACACACACACACACACACACACGGACTGACGATACCCAATTTCTATCATTAAGGGGGAGAGGGACAAGCGAACCAACGCAGATGTGAGCCCGTGATGCCGCTGCTTATCTGATGGCCTAACAAGACGTGTGTTTACAGCCCTGGGTCACGAGCTTGTGTGTGTGTGTGTGTGTGTGTGTGTGTGTGTGTGTGTGTGTGTGTGTGTGTGTGTGTGTGTGTGTGTGTGTGTGTGTTTAGCATGGAACTTTTTATTTTGCATAGACTTTTTATTAATTTGAGTCACACACACACACACACACACACACACACACACACACACACACTCCAATTTCCATGTGGGTAGGGGTAGAAAAATCGAATCTCAGGTGTCTACATACTTTATTCTTAAAAATCTAATTAATAGGACATGTGTAATAATTGCCACTGCCCGTTTTGATATGTCTAATAAATCCTTTTTCAGAAACTTTAAGTCGCAGGAAGACGAAAATCATAAACAGTCTTCAGAATTTGTCGCTGAAGGGATGAAAAAGTAATGTTGATTAACGTTTGATTCACTTGAGTTGATTGATATACATGTTCAGCATTCACATCTCGTTTTCATTCATAACCTACAAAGCGTTCACTCACATTACTGGCATAATATTCGCTTTGGGAGTTACTACTGAAATAGAATGATTAGTATCGTTAGGAGTAAAATGATTGAGAAGCAACTAGATTGTCCTCGTCATTGATGGTGAGAGACGGATGGATATTCGTACTGCAACTGAGGGAAATGTGACGTGCTGAAGAGAATAGGATTCTAAGAAAATGCGATGCAGATAGAGAGAACTAAGAGCAGAGATTTAATCAGAAAGTTTTACTGTGGCTAGCCTGCAAAGAACAAGATGG